>VZTO01011709.1:1510-28087 GCA_013400615.1 Syrrhaptes paradoxus
CCTGAGCTTGAAGGAGGTGATCCTTGAATATTAACCAGCTTTTTTGGGCTCATCTTCCCTCCAGCGCTTCATCCCATGGGACTCTACAAAGTAGATCCTTGAAGAGGCCAAGGTCTGCTCTCCTGAAGCCCAGGGTAGTCAGTTTGCTTGTGTGCCCTCCTCACTGCCCTAAGGATCTTGAACTCCACCATTTCATGGTCACTGCATCCCCATCTGCCCTTGAGCTTCACATTCCCGACCAGCCCTTCCTTGTTGGTGAGAACAAGGTCCAGCGTACACCTCTCCCTGTTGGATCCTCTGTCACTTGGAGAAGGAAGTTATCATCATTACTTTATACATTCATGCCTGCCTTTTTATTGTATTTTTGATAAATACTATATATAATGTGTTTGTTTGGTTTATATCCTCTTTTTCCAAGGTGGAACTAATCATAAATAGACATTTCTGGAAGAGGACCAGTGCGTGTTATTTCAAAATGCAGAATTTCTGGAAGAAATTTTTGGGCTGCTCTCTGGACCTAAAGTTAATTTTTCATAGGAAGTGCTGCATTTTAAACCTATGTTACAGTTGTTTTAATTTTTTTTTTGAGGGGGAGGGGAGAATAAAACCAAACCAACCAACCAACCAAAAAAGCTGTTTCACTGGCCTGTAAGGTATTTCTAACAGCTTTCTTACACAGGAAAAACTGATAAAGTATATGAAATGTCTTTATCTTGGATAGTACTGGGAGGATTTTTCTGTCTTAATCAACTTTCTGCTTTTTCCAAATGTTGTTTGTATCAGGAAGGTCAAAAAAATTAAAAAAAAATTGTTCTTGGACTCCTTCTGGAATTTATGTACATATCTAATCAACCTTCACTTTCCAGAAGGCCTAAACTTATTGATCTTCTTATTTTGACATTGTGTCAGGAATGGTCTTGGATGTTTTGACCTGGTATCAATTCTATGTATCAGGAGAAACCACCTATAAACTTTTGTAACTGGCAAATGTCCACAAATCAAAACAGGTTTTTTTGGATCAAACATAATATGAGGACAATTTTACCAAAACTCATCAAATTAATTAAATTTTACTTAGAATAATCATCCTTTGAATAGCTCCCTCTAACTTACCTGTTGTTTAAAAAAGGGAAGCTGAAGACATATCTTCCATTTCCCATGAGTGAATCCTTATCGCTATTTTAAAATTATTTTTGGGAAATGAAAAAAAATATAAAAATACTAGGTGTCATACAAAGAATAAGGTCTTAATAAATATGACTTATTTCTCATTTCTTCCATGTTAACTGATCAGTCTGTTATATCAATCCTCATCTGTTATACTGGAGAAAAGAACTTTTGAGGCTCTCCCTCCATATGAAGCTAATGTATTGCTGAAGCAGCTTGCTTTTCTTCCTTGGGATTTCTACATACAGAGTCAAAATGAAACTTTTCTTTTTCCAGTCATTTTACCACACTTGAACTGCAGATTTGATCAACAGCAAAGGCAGGGTAATTAGATATTCAGTTACTGCCTGTATGACACTGTATTTTTTTCTCTCCTGAATAAAGATAAACTGCCTATAAAATCCCAAAGTTAGGGAATAACCAATGGAAAAACAAGATATTGGGCTGTATAGTATGTATGAGAACTGTCCTACAATTGGCATTCTGAAAGTGGAGATACATATAGTGGACATACATATGTAGTGCTATTAATGTTGATACCTCCTTTATCAACTTAAATATAGCTTAGTACTGAGAATTATGTTCTCATTTGAGGACTAGGTATCTGCTTCCACTGAATTTTGCCAAATTCTGGTTAAAGATGAGTATGAGACTGTAATACTTTTTAATATATCCATATATTCTAGGAATCCTGAATAGAAGAGATAATACACTGAAATGACATACTCTGCAAATTGCTGCATAGAAGAACTTGCTGAACTTAGTTGACAGTCTTAAGCATTTCAGAAGATGATTTGAGTAAAACTTAACATTTTCTCCATTCCCATCCAAAGTGCAATAAAGTTCGTAATATCTGAACTGAAGTAAATACCTGCTAAGACAATAAAACAGTTGAAATATTTTTCTTGTGGAGCAAAGTTTTCTATTCTGCTTACTTTAATTAAACATATTTTTTTTTGTGCTTGATCAGTGAATGCCCGCTTCTTGAATTTACATATCTCATATGTATTTAATACGTAAAAGTCAGGAAAAGCCAAAAGCAAGACCAAAGCCAAATTAACTTTTCACTAAAATGACTGTTCAGTTTTGACTTAATGTCCGATGTGTGCTCTGTACGATTTGTACTTCAGAGTTCCAAGTTGACTTACTGCATTTGCTTTAATCAGTTTTGTTTCCACAAGGCCAGAGGTGCTCTTTTTTAATTAGCATAATGAACAAACAGGAGTTATCTCATATCTTAGCTGTCTCCGTAGAAGAGTTCATTAAAATGACTGGATTTATCTTGTTAAACAGAATATTCATTCTATGCTAACCCTTCCTCTGCTGCATACAGTGTAGAGCTACAAATAAAAGAACTTTATTTAATTGTTATCCCTCAGTATAGTTCAGCTTGTCAATATATGAGGGCAGAACTTCACCCTCAGGAATGTGGGTTGTTATGCCTGCTCCCCAGCATAAGAACCTTGCCTGGTACTGCAGACTGCCTGTAACTGGTGCCTGCCCTGGTGCTACCTGCTGATGGATACGTTCTCGTCATAAGGAGTGTGTGTCCAAGACATCAGTTTATTCATGGGACTTGGGAAGCAGGTCCCACTTTTTGAACATAGCCTTTATGAACAATTAGCACAAAAAATATATCTAGTCTTTTACTTTAGGCTATGCAAACTTCCAAATAAAGTGATGGTTGCCCAAACCCTAAGAAAACAGTTAACCTGCAAAACTGAATTTAAAGTTTTTATAGGACTTGTTTTCTGATGAGATTTTAATAAAATGTACTCAGAGGAACCACACAACTTCAGAAAAGAAAAAGCAGAATACTTATTTCAGATCATTATTATAATACACCTCAAACCAAAAAAGGTTCACTTTAAGTTTCTTCCCACAGCTTTGATATAATTTTCATAGACCTGTATTTTTATCTCATGTAGTTGTGTATGTCACAACTGTATGAACTACTGCCAGGAAATGTGAAGCATCAGTACATTATCAGCCTTCACCTCAGCACAAATCCAAAATATAGCCTCTTACTAACTACTATGAAGAAAGTTAACTCTGTCCTAGCTGAAACCAGGACACCTAGAAAATACATGTCAAATGTCTCACATAGCAATTGCTGTTTTATGTACAGTTCAGTTTAGGTCCATGAATGAACCAAGGACCATGGAACAAGCTCAATCACATCCTCAGTAAGACTGGATCCTACGTCACAGACACCACGCACATGCACCAGTAAGCATTATACACCACAGGGTCTGTCCAGTTAGAAAAAAAACACATCCTGCATCAATTGTATTGCTTACTTAAAGCAAATTCAAAGCTGTCACACAGCAGCAGTAGGACACTTCACAATAGGAGGAAGCAAGGAAGATTTATGGAGTTGTTTCTTGTTCCTAGCCAAACCCTTCATGAACACTAATGACTTGATATTCTGTTGACAAATACAGTGGTGAGGTCCTCTTTTGTGCTTCTGTTGAACCAGATTATCTCTGAGTGACGTAGTCCTCTGTAAGAAACAATAACACTAGATAAATTGGTAGATAGCCTAGAATTGAGAGTGACAAGCTGTTTTGTTTGCTTTTAATGTGACTGCAAAGGAAACTTCCCAAGGAGCACTGCTGACACAGAGTAAGTATTAACTCCAGAGGAAAAGCTAAAAGGTTGCGAAGAAAAGAGGAGAGAAGGACAGATTGTCCTCTTCTTTAGACATTTTGTCTCCAATGAAGTTATAAAAAGTCAGTTCTAGATGTCTTGCCAGCCCTCAGCTATAACTTTTGCCTTGTGTTCATGTCCTAAGTCACATATGCACTGCATGTGGTTGCAGTGTTTTTAGATCAGACAAGTACTTTATTCAGTTCTCTGGGTGACGATGCTTGTCTGCAGGAGCAAAGACCAAAGGGATGCTGAATTCTTCTTCAGTAGGTGTATTCCATGTACTGCAAACCCTGCAACACCTGTTATACTGAAGAAATGTGTAGCTGAGCTCTGTTGACATTATTAACATCTCTCTCATGACACTGAACACTAAGATGAGAAATCCTGATGCAGACAAGGTATAAACAAGAGGTCAAAGTGGATTAAAATATTTATAAAATTGTCCCTGTGTTATCCTCTTAGGAACTACACATTGTGTCTTGTAAAACACAGATTAATTAGTTATCAAGAAGTTTTTGCACCAAAATAGCATGTGTTGCAAAAGTATTGCACTGACATTATTACTGATTATTAGAAATCAAAAAAACAAAACAGCTAGTTCTGCAATTTCAAGTCCAAAGTTGTGAACTANTAACCCTTCCTCTGCTGCATACAGTGTACAGCTACAAATAAAAGAACTTTATTTAATTGTTATCCCTCAGTATAGTTCAGCTTGTCAATATATGAGGGCAGAACTTCACCCTCAGGAATGTGGGTTGTTATGCCTGCTCCCCAGCATAAGAACCTTGCCTGGTACTGCAGACTGCCTGTAACTGGTGCCTGCCCTGGTGCTACCTGCTGATGGATACGTTCTCGTCATAAGGAGTGTGTGTCCAAGACATCAGTTTATTCATGGGACTTGGGAAGCAGGTCCCACTTTTTGAACATAGCCTTTATGAACAATTAGCACAAAAAATATATCTAGTCTTTTACTTTAGGCTGTGCAAACTTCCAAATAAAGTGATGGTTGCCCAAACCCTAAGAAAACAGTTAACCTGCAAAACTGAATTTAAAGTTTTTATAGGACTTGTTTTCTGATGAGATTTTAATAAAATGTACTCAGAGGAACCACACAACTTCAGAAAAGAAAAAGCAGAATACTTATTTCAGATCATTATTATAATACACCTCAAACCAAAAAAGGTTCACTTTAAGTTTCTTCCCACAGCTTTGATATAATTTTCATAGACCTGTATTTTTATCTCATGTAGTTGTGTATGTCACAACTGTATGAACTACTGCCAGGAAATGTGAAGCATCAGTACATTATCAGCCTTCACCTCAGCACAAATCCAAAATACAGCCTCTTACTAACTACTATGAAGAAAGTTAACTCTGTCCTATCTGAAACCAGGACACCTAGAAAATACATGTCAAATGTCTCACATAGCAATTGCTGTTTTATGTACAGTTCAGTTTAGGTCCATGAATGAACCAAGGACCATGGAACAAGCTCAATCACATCCTCAGTAAGACTGGATCCTACGTCACAGACACCACGCACATGCACCAGTAAGCATTATACACCACAGGGTCTGTCCAGTTAGAAAAAAAACACATCCTGCATCAATTGTATTGCTTACTTAAAGCAAATTCAAAGCTGTCACACAGCAGCAGTAGGACACTTCACAATAGGAGGAAGCAAGGAAGATTTATGGAGTTGTTTCTTGTTCCTAGCCAAACCCTTCATGAACACTAATGACTTGATATTCTGTTGACAAATACAGTGGTGAGGTCCTCTTTTGTGCTTCTGTTGAACCAGATTATCTCTGAGTGACGTAGTCCTCTGTAAGAAACAATAACACTAGATAAATTGGTAGATAGCCTAGAATTGAGAGTGACAAGCTGTTTTGTTTGCTTTTAATGTGACTGCAAAGGAAACTTCCCAAGGAGCACTGCTGACACAGAGTAAGTATTAACTCCAGAGGAAAAGCTAAAAGGTTGCGAAGAAAAGAGGAGAGAAGGAGAGATTGTCCTCTTCTTTAGACATTTTGTCTCCAATGAAGTTATAAAAAGTCAGTTCTAGATGTCTTGCCAGCCCTCAGCTATAACTTTTGCCTTGTGTTCATGTCCTAAGTCACATATGCACTGCATGTGGTTGCAGTGTTTTTAGATCAGACAAGTACTTTATTCAGTTCTCTGGGTGACGATGCTTGTCTGCAGGAGCAAAGACCAAAGGGATGCTGAATTCTTCTTCAGTAGGTGTATTCCATGTACTGCAAACCCTGCAACACCTGTTATACTGAAGAAATGTGTAGCTGAGCTCTGTTGACATTATTAACATCTCTCTCATGACACTGAACACTAAGATGAGAAATCCTGATGCAGACAAGGTATAAACAAGAGGTCAAAGTGGATTAAAATATTTATAAAATTGTCCCTGTGTTATCCTCTTAGGAACTACACATTGTGTCTTGTAAAACACAGATTAATTAGTTATCAAGAAGTTTTTGCACCAAAATAGCATGTGTTGCAAAAGTATTGCACTGACATTATTACTGATTATTAGAAATCAAAAAAACAAAACAGCTAGTTCTGCAATTTCAAGTCCAAAGTTGTGAACTATGATGCTTGTCTCCCATAGTTGTATGAGTTTCAATGCCAGAGTACATAAAAGTATCAACAGGCAGTCCTAAAGCCAGTCGAATTATACATGTACAGAAATTTTAATGTATTCTTTTTATAAAATCTCCTTTTAAGAAAGTTGAACTTTGTGTACAGATGGTTAAAATCTTTTAGATTTTGATTCTGAGCAACAGTGCTATTGGAATCACGAGACCTATGCAGTTACATGGGCTTGATTCTGAGGCTTCTGTAAAGTTGCAGTGGTCACCAGCATCATTTCTTTAACAAGACTGGATACATTGCCCAGAAGATTTTGCTAAAACAAGATGAACAGGACCTGTCTTGAAGAGGATTTAATGAAAAACAAATAGAATAAATGCTTTAAAAGCAAAGGGATGATTATGTAATAAATATAATAATTTTAAAGTGTGCAACAACGAAGAACTAACTTAACTTACAACTTTGAGAAGCCTAAATGGTTACGCATCATCGCAAGACTAAAATTCCTACTTTCAGAAAAATTTTCATGCAAACAATAAGACACTATGCCTTCAATGTCCATATTAATCAGCCTCTTAAAGAAAGATATACTTCATTAGCCTTATCTTAAGGAAGCTCACAGAAGTTAGAAGTTCAAACAGTCCTAAAAGAAAAAAGGATTTTTTTTTTCTTATTGCATATCTTCAAGTTGTCTCTAGTTGCTCTGAGCTTAGTGTACCTTTTCAGTTAAATGGTTTTCTGAAGTGAATTCTTTAGGCTTTTTTTTACTGTGTGCCAAAGTTGCCCGATTTGATTTCTGTGATTAAAGGTCACAAGATTTGTTGGGGGCAGTGGTGGAAATTCTCTTGTTGTACTCCCATGCAATGCTATTAGTCTTTAGGATCAAATAGTGTTTGAAACGGTTTCTATGGTGAGTAAGCTTAAGGCTTTAATAAGCTTCTAACTTGCACAGAACAAGTATTCATGCCAACCAATAGAACTTTACGTGAGAGGTACCTTATGTGAAAGCATGGAGTCTGCCTGTTTGCTACTTTTGACCTCATATTTATACCAATTAAGGTGGGATAAAATGAACTAATTGTGTGGCAGATATATTGTCAGTCTGCTTTGGAAGCTTTTAATATCTATGTTGGATTCACCTGCAAAGGGCAAGTGATTTTATGTAGTACAGCACGGTGGAAATTCAGGCTCACAAACTCAGTGTCCTACAAAATCAGATGTAGACTTTGACAATGAGCCAACAGCAAGGTCTATACGCTACCTGATGTTCCAGTTATGTTTGTCAGGGGCCACTTGGAACTTTTACAAAGGATTGAGTTACACTGAGAAACAGTGGTAAAAAAAGAGGGTGTTTGGGGAGTCTCCCACAGTCTCAATGCCAAGGGACAATGTGAGGGACATTTTTTTACTCTGTGTATTAGTGACTTGTCCCAGAAAGCTCCAGGTCTGGGATGGGGTTCTGCATGATAACAATATGTGAAAATATCACTTCCTTGTGTTGAAAGGACCTCTTAAACTCTAGCTTATGTTCTGTCTGCTTTTTGAGTCTACTAACACCAGCTTAATGCCAACAAGGCAGTAGATCTTCTCTTTTTTTCTTATATGTAGCAATACTACAAAATCTACTACAGTTTGAGGCTCATGTGTTGTTTCTCAAAGGAAAAGCAAATAACTCATCTGACTCATACCTCTGTCTTCTCCAGTTCCCTGTGTTTCAGCACAATCACAGCTACACGTACTGTTAACGGAAAAAATGAAGGGGAAGTATGGGCCATACCTGCACGATGCCTGTGTTTTCCACACTTCTCTGCCAGCAACCTGACATGAAGACATTAGACAATATATGTAATTTTTACTTGCTCTCAGCATTTATCAGCTATTAATGTTTTAACACAAAGTCCTATGTGTATAACACTTGTGTAAAGATAGATCTTGTGTCCATAGTTCACCATGGTCAGAAAGGATCTTCAAATGTCTCTAAAAGGATAAACCTTGTTTTGCTCTGAATGCTGTCAAACGCATCTGAGTAGACAAGGCAATTTCTTATAGGTGCAGAGGTAAAATCATAACTTCTTTCAAAGAAAGACCAATAGCATCTGAATAAAGAGAGTGGTGAAAACATTTGTCCTGGGCTGTTCTAGGATCTAAATATAATTCTTAGTAGAAATAGTTTCATTTTTTGACTGTTTGAAAATTTTTCCAACTACATAAAGTGAATTTGGACAGATTTTAGATGGTTAAGTAGTACAGTGGAGGGGTTAATCTCAAATAGAACATTAAATGCTAAACTAGAGAAAAGGAAAAAGAAGGGACAAAGGAAGGAGGAAAAATACTTTTTAAATTCCCAAACAAATTTTGCCATAAAAAGATTTTTTAAAAGACAAGTACCATAACCTTTGAGGATGATCTGAGCCCTGTCATGACACATAATATTCTGTTTGAATAGAGTTTCTGTATTTATAATAAACAGATGATCATGTAGACTTTCACAGCATCTGAGTCAAAGAAGGTTACTCTAAGTTTATTTTATAATAAATACATATTTTAGACAAAAACTTATTTTTACTATCAAGTTTTGTTATATTTTTTCTAGATTTTTTTTTCATTTTAAAGAGTATAAGCAATTTTTTATAAACTCCATTAAGTTTTTATTATAGATAAAAAAGCTTTTTCTGAAAATTATGTAAGTTTTTGCAAAATATTTGATTTGATTTTCACAAACAGTTAATGTTACTTGACATAGAATAAGTGTTTGAAATTCCCTTAATAAAATTCTCACTATTGTGTCCTTCTTTTTAAAAAATATGCATGTATTTTCCCATGTATGAAGCATTCTATGTTCTATTTATAAAAAGTAAACTTTATGTTCAGTTCTAAAGCATAACTTACATAAGAAATTAGCTTCTTTAGGGAAATATGTTTCAAAATGTAAGTTAAAAATACATAGCACATACCATAGCAATTCTGTCTTTGTCAAGAAACCTAGTTCAGGAAAGGAAGCACAGAAAGTGCAGTAACTTGTGGACCAAGTATTAAAACGTTATCACTGACTACAAGTTTATAACAGCAATTCACCCTGGTTCTTGGTGTGAACCTGTACATTATATCTAAATGTGAAGACAAGTGCATGAGCACAGGATTCAACACTCATTTTTACCCCTGCTTCCTCAGTGCAAGAAATAAGAGCAGTGATTTTCTACAAGGAAGTCTCTGCTGGGAGCTAATAGGATTTTACAGTGTGATTCTTATATGGGACAAAATGTAATTTACAGGGCAGTCATATACGTTTTATTATGCAGTGATGCAATCCTTAACTTTTCAAAATATCTTTGACAAGATTCAGAAAGTCCTGATGTCCTGGTTTCAGCTGGGATGGAGTAAACATTCTTCATAGTAGCTAGTAAGAGGCTATGTTTTGGATTTGTGCTGAGGAGAAGGCTGATAAGAAGTACTGATGTTTATAGCTGCTGCCAGGACAGTAAAGGACTCTTCAGCCTCTCTGCTTTGCCAGTGTCTGCAGGGGCAGGAGAAGATGGGAGGGAGCACAGCCCCAGTTACTAGCCTAGGATTCAACCTTAGGTTTAGGACTGAGATCCAAATTGGTCAATAGTCTATTCGGTATCATGCATGTTATGCCCAGTATACAGATGAGGATCTATCTGGAAGCGCTTTCCTTTGCTCTGGCTTGTCTCCCACTTGGTTGCCCCTCTCTCAGGGTTGCCTTGGTCTCTTGAACACTTGAACTCTTATCTTTCTGTCTTCATTGTGGTTTCAGGACTCTCCCTGCCGCAGGATCATTGGCCAAAATGGGCTGAGCCTTGGTCATCGGGTGGTGAGCAGCTATCACTGTGTGTCGTTCATTTGTATATCTGTATATTTTTATATATTACTATAATTATTATTATCATTATCATTATTTTCAGTATTATTGTAGATTAGTTATTAAATTGTTCTTATTTCAACTCACAGTTCTCTTTTCCCTTTACCCCTTTAATTGTCTTCCCCATTCCCAGGAAGAAGGAGCGGGGATGGTGAGCGAGCAGTTGTAGTGTTTGGTTGCTAGCCAGTAGTTCAAAACCACAACAATTTATAATAATTATATCTATTAAAAATAAAAGGCAAATAAGGGGTTGTTTTTATTTTCCTGTGACACAGAACATACAGACAAAACAGATTTTCATAGTTCTCCATGGACATGCAGTGAAAGCTGAAGTTTCATGGGGACTTACAAAAAAACACTTTATTATACTGGAAAAGTCATAGAATCATAGAATGGCCTGGGTTGAAAAAGACCTAAAGGTCATCTAGTTTCAAACCCCCTGCTGTGGGCAGGGTTGCCAACCACTAGAGCAGGCTGCCCAGGGCCCCATCCAGCCTGGCCTTGAACACCTCCACGGATGGGGCATCCACAGCTTCTCTGGGCAACCTGTTCCAGTGCCTCACCACCCACTGAGTGAAAAATTTCGTGCTAATATCCAACCTAAATCTCCTCTCTCTTAGTTTAAAACCATCCCCCCTCATCCTGTCACTATCAACCCCTGTAAACAGTCACGCCCCCTCATGTTGATAAGCTCCCTTCAAGTACTGGAAGGATGTAATGAGGTCTCCCTGAAGCCTTATACCATGAAAAATGGAAGATGATAATCAAATTTCAGTATGTAATCAAATTTACTTCAAAAATGTATGCATTGAGCAGGTTATTAATTAACTATCTGAAGTGTTTACTCCTAAATCAGTTCATTTTAGTAAGTTTTTAATGTGCATTTGCAATACATTCTACTTACTGTACAGTGCTGAAAATACTGTAACCTACTCTGCATTCACTTACTTACCCTTCATTAATATACCTGTAGCTGGCAAAGCTATACATTAATTGGAGAAATTAATTTGTTAATACATCAGGAAAGGAGATTTCACTTTTAAATTTCATTGGATAGACAACACTTTTCATGTTTTATTCACACTGAGTGGATAAACTGGATCCTGGCTCCTTCAGCCAAACAGGAGACAGAAGGAATGTCAGGTGATGAATATAATTAGTCAACAAATATAAAGTTCAAACACTTACCTTAAATTGTCTGCATGCCATCTGCAAATAGAAAATGAAATTTTAAAAAAATTAATTTTTTTAATTACTTCAAGTATTGAAGACATTTGAGTGAAATCATGACAGTCATATAGCCCTTCCCCTTATTCAGCAGGTTAGAAATGATCCTACAGTACTTTCTCAGAAAGGACTTTCAGTGGTAAAAAAAAATTGTACATTATGTTATACATATCAAACATATTGTCAGTATTTTCATTAGAAGACCCAGCAAAAGGCTAAGGCAGATAAATTGACTCTTAACTGTCTGTAGAGCATGACAATGCAAAGCTATGACTCAGCAAACATATGTTTGAGGACCAAACTTTTCGGCTGGGAGAAATCTGGAGTTGTTAATTACATTTACTGAGCAATATTTACCTGAAAGTTTTGAGAAGCTGAGCCTTCAGGACTTCCTGGTTCTCCCACAGATATTGTTTTGCACTGAAACTATGGGATATTCCTATAGATCAGTGTTGGAAGATAACTTTCCACTATACTCTTTTATAAATTTTCCTTGGGATAAAATGCATAAACAAGTCCCAGATTTAGGCATGTTCTGTTCTGGCTGTTTGTTTGCATCGGTAGATCACTGAATCAGACTCTTAGCTTTAGAGCTGGATAAATAAACTAAACTAAGACCATGTGGTGTTTTCTTTTAGAAGATGTTTTCTTTTAGAAGAGTAAAACACTAGGGAAACCCCAAGCGAGTGCAGAGACCCACCATGAGCCAGCAGCTCTCATGAAGGCAGCTAACACAGCATGGGTGGGGCCAGAAGTAATGTCAACAGGTTTAAACATGGTGGAACTACCAGCAACAGTCACTCGCAGATGTGATCAGCTCTGGCACAGCCACGACCCACAGCGGGGCTGGGGCTTGCGGCATACAGGGGGTTTCCTCAGACAGGAAAATGTCAGGGAAACCCCAGGGGAGCACAGAGACCCACCAGGAGCCAGCAGCTCTCATGAGGGCAGCTGATGCAGTGTGGGTGGGGCCACAAGTAACAGCAGACACCCTCTACTCCCAAAAAAGGCAGTTCTGAGGAGCACCAGCAACCAGCAGCGCTGTGAGTGGGGTGGGCAAACAGGATGTGGCTCGTCAGCCAGAGCATGGCGTGGCAGTTGACACCTTTTGGAAGGTGGGGGAGACCTGAGTTACACAGAACCCAGCAACCAAGCACCATCTGTGACATTCTGAACAGACAAAGGTCACTCATCCTACCTGACCTTCAAGGCAGAATGGTGGGCACTCATCTGAGAGCAAAGGCTGCAGCTCCGGCTGGGAGGTCTGCACCACCTGCCTCAGCGGCGGCCAATGCCTTCACCCAGAGGGAGCTGCAGAAGGTAGAGGCTTCCATGCAATCCTTGGACTACAGGAGATACCTTGACTATTCCTAAGACAGGGACAGGTGGGTGACCTGCCTACAAAAGGTGTGCCCAAGTGGAGGAGCTCATGCGGCAGGTGGCTGAGCTGCAGGAGGCAGTGAGAAGGCTGCAGTGCATCAGGGAGGCTGAGAAGGAGTTAGATAGCTGGTGCCAGGTGCAGTCTGCTGTGGACCCACAGCTAAACACCCAAAATTCCTCCACCAGCACACACAGAAAGGAAGGGAGGGAAGCCAATAAATGCAGAAGAATGGAAGCTTGCAAAGGCAAGGACCAGCAGGAGGAAGACACTTCACCCAAAGCCTGAGGTGCCCTTGCAGAACTGCTTCACCACTCTGCAGATTAAAGAGGAAAGACGCATCGCATCAGGAGAGAAGCTGGAGCCAAGTAAGGCAGCTCAATCTGTTCCTTGGGTAATAACCAGAGCAACTGGGAAAAAGTGACAGGTGGTAGTAATAGGCAACTCTCTTCTGGAGAAGTACAGAGGCACCCATTTGCTGACCTGATCCACTCTCTCTCTAGAAATGTAGGCTGCTTACCAGAGGCTTGTATCAGAGACATCACGAGGAGACTACAAAGTCTCGTAGGGCCCACTGACTATTACCTGCTGCTGTTGTTTCATGTGGGCACCAGTGATACAGCTAGGAGCAGACTGAGGTCTATCAAGAAGGATTACAGAGCCCTGGGAGCAGCAGTAAGGGACTCTGGAGCACAAGCAGTTTTTTCATCAATCCTCTCAGTCAAAGCGAAGGGGTTTGAAAGGGCTACTCAAATCTAGCAAGTCAACAAATGGTTGTAGGAGTGGTGCCACAGCCAGGGCTTTGGCTACTTGGACCATGGGACTCACTTTGTGAAACCAGGTCTACTGGCGGTTGACAGGGTGTATCTGCTGGAGAAGGGGAAGAGAATCTTCAGTCGTAGGCTTGCCAAGCTGATGAAGAGGGCTTTAAAATAAAGTTTCTGTGGGAGGGGAACGTCAATCCACCCCAATCATCCCACTTTGAAGCCAGGGCCAGTAACAAGTGCCCAAAGCCCAGAGAAGGATCACAGGCTGGCAGTAGAGCACCTGAAAAGCTGCACAATGGAATTCCAGCCAGTAAATCAGCCTAATTGGGAGGCCAACTTAATTGCCTCTATGCGAATGAATAAAAAACGGGGAACAAGCAAGAAGAGTTAAAGACTAGACGTGTGCACAAGTCTGCAGGGCTACAATCTCATTGGCATCATGGAGATGTGGTGGGATGGATCTTAAGACTGGAATATTAGAATGGAAGGACACAGGCTCTTTAGGAAGGACAGGCAGGGGAGTGAGGAGGAGCATTGCCCTCTATGTCAGTGACCAGATAGATGTCTGCCTGGGGATGAATAAGGAGCCAACTGAGAGCTTATGAGTCAGGATTAAAGGGAAGGCACAAACTTCTGACACTATATTGGGAGTCTGCTACAGACCACCCGACCAGGAAGACCAAGTGAATGAGGCCCTCTATAGGCAGATAGGAGCAGTCTCATGCTCACAAGCCCTGGTCGTCATGGGGGACTTCAGCTACCCTGATATCTGTTGGAGGGACAAAGAGCATAAGGAAGTCAGGAGGTTCCTGGAATGCATTGACAATAACCTCCTTCTACAGGTGACAGAGGATCCAACGAGGAGATATGCTATGCTGGACATTGTTCCCACCAACAAGGAAAGGCTGGTGGGGAATGGGAAGCTCAAGGGCAGATGAGGATGTAGTGCCCATGAAATGGTGAAGTTCAAGATCCATAGTACAGCGAAGAGGCTGCGTAATAAACTGACTACCCTGGACTTCAGGAGAGCAGACTTTAAAAAAAAAAATTAAGATTTTTTTTATTATGAGGGTGGTGAGACAGTGGAACTGGTTGCCCAGAGAAGTTGTGGATGCCCCATCCCTGGAAGTGTTCAAGGCGAAGTTGGAAGAGGGTTTGAGCAACCTGATCTAGTGGAAGGTTTCCCTGCCCATGGCAATGGGGTTGGAACTAGATGATCTCTGAAGTCCCTTCCAACCCCCACCATGCTATGGTTCTGTGTAATTTCCTGGCTATTTTTGAAACAAAATGTAGTGGTGTTTTACACATGAGTTCTAGCCTGCATTAGAAAAGGATTTAAGGCACTCTTCCATCCTCAACATTTCCTCTGTAGTTTGCTGTATCCTGAGCAAATTAGTTTCTGGTAACTCTTCACTCAGTGAAGTGATTCTTCATGGTCTTATTCAAAGCTGCCCATCTGTCCAAGTGTTCTGCATAGTCTATGTGCCTCTCCCAGGGTTTGCAATTGCACACTGAGGTCTCAAAGTCTCACTACTAGAAGGTGTGACATACAAAGTTGCTGAGCTTAGGTATTTTGCTTTACAGTAACAGGAAATCTACATGACTTGTTGCCAGTTGGCTGAGTGTCACATTGTTAGAAAAGCCAGATAGTTTACAGATAAGAAATAAGTTGAAATTATGCACTATTCTCATTACAACTGTATCCCTGGAAAAAATGCCACTATCACTTTTATTTAAAAAGACAGTATGGAATACATGGTGTGAAGAAACAGTGTCAATAGAGATGGCAGAAGAGAGCTTGCATGTATGAATAGCATAAGATCTTTATAATTAAGAAAGATTTGTTCATTACAGTCGGGGTATTTCTTTATTGTTTATAAAACACATTTTTCATTCTTTGTGATTTCCATAAAGACTTATGTTAGAAGGACTTATTTAAGTTCACTGCCATAATTACTACACAGTTACTACACACATTCTAATGTGTGTGGCATTTCTAAAATGTATTCTGCAAAACAATCTCCACTCCTTTTCAAAAAGCAACATTCATGCTGATACAGGCTTACACGGGCTTCACCTGAACCAAATCTGTACTAAAATAGAGGACGAACAAATGCAAATTTATTTTAACCCATTAACGACTATGTAGAGCAGCAGTATCATCTTCTTTTTAACTCTTTTTCCAACATTGTTATTATGACTTTAAAGAAGTGCAGCTTATTGGTTAGCTTCTCTAACCAAAATGGAAACAAGTCAGAAGAATAATAATTTCTGAGAAACATTCATAAGTAGTGGAACTGCAGAGCCTGCAAAGAAGATAAAGGACTGCTTTTCTCTATATTCTACTTCTGAAATTCCGTTATTATGGCGGGAAAAGTGATAGCTCTTGGTATCCCCAGAGAATATGTTCATTTTTTTCAGTCATGTAAATTTCATTTGCTCAGACATCTATAACAAGACAGAGGTAGCTTGCAATAGTTCATATTTCAATCTCCCAAATGCATGTGAAGTGGAAAACAGCTCTGTGACAATACAATTTTATTAGCTGAGCTAAATGTAATTTACAGTTAATATACGAAAAAACTTTTCAGTTCACTTCTCTCTGTCTGATAAAGCAGAAAGAACAATATATGAACATAATGGATCTGTGAAGTGGTTAACACTGTTTACTCAATATGTTATCTATTACACATAAAATTTTAGTTCGAGAATTTTTCAAGGAAAGTGACAACAATTTAAAGTTATTGATTTGACAGCAAGATGATTTAATTGTTTTTGCATAAATGAAAATCAAAATCCAATTAAACTTGACTTCTTAGTTGAACTGTTTATCACTGACACAATGCTGGGTGAAGACTACTGATACTTGGGTAGGCCATACTTTAGTCCAAAGTAATCAGATTGCTCAAATATAATGCAATCTAAAGATAATATATTCTGTTTTCTCTTTGTTGTTTGCTGATAGTAGTTAATAGGCATCCATCCTGAACTAACTTCTTTCTTCAGTTATCTATCCTGAACAAAAGTATTTAACAAGTAACAGCATGGTTGAATTCATAAATTTCTTAAACTAAACTAAAAGTTCAGCTTCACTTCTCTTGCAACTGTTTCCACAAATAAGATGATTTTTATTAATAAAATAATAATTAAGCACTCATTATGGTTCTTTGCTGAGATATCGAAGTGCAAAATTAAGGCGAACACACCAAAGGGATTAGTTTCAATTAAACAGTAAAATCTTCCTTATCCTGTGTCTGTAAGTGATGTGCAATAGATAAACAGAGAAAGCAAAGTAAAGAGAGGGAAGATAAATATAACTGCCACGATGGGTCCAAAGTGTCCCTAGGTCCCAGATCCATCAGCATTCCACCAGTCCTGATGATTGTTGTCCATACTTGGTGAGGAAAGCTTTCAGCTTCAAATTGCTAAGGGATGTCCTTTTTTACTAAGTTACACGCCTTGCTCCTCCTCTGCCTCAGGAATTTCCACCTATTCTCATGTGCCTATCTCCATCTCTGCCAGGTGGCACTGTTGTACATGCCCAGAGGGGACCATCTGGGACATGGTCTACCTCAGAGGAGGGTAGCCTTTGAGATGGAGGTGTGTTTTGGTATTATAATAACATTTTAATGAGTAAAGTTTAGTTAAAGTTTAAGTTTTATCTCTTGTTGCTGAAACAGCGGTTGACATCCATCTTCCTGATAGCAGTTATGCGGTTGCTCAGGTCCTCCCTGACAATGGAGAATGGCACCGTCCCTTTGTACCATGCCACCCTCTATTCCAGGAGTGTTTGCACCTCATGTATCCATGGGAACCACATTACACTCATAAGTTGCTACAGCAAGTCTGCTGAACACATGAGTTTGGCTCCCAGGTCGCATCAAGTCCATCTAAATGGACGTTATAGGTTGACTGGAGGTACCATGTCCCCAGTGACAAGGTTGAGACAATGCTGATATTCTGACTCTTACAGGTACTTTTATGAAGGCAACAGAAAGTGGAAAAAGGTTCCTCAATTGTTTGAGCTATTTGATTATGATGTTCCTTATACCTTTCTATCATTACAGGAGCTCACATGTCAATTTTTCTTGCACAGTCTATACACATGATTTGTCGGAGCTTTATACCCTGAGCTTATACACAGTCAATACAGACTGTAGACCTCTCAGTGACCCTCAAATACCACATTTCTTGTAAACATATTTGCATTTATACCACCAAGTGTTGATTTCTGTAATAAAATTGAATGTTTTAAGGTAAAAGAAATACATGCCAGGAGTTATTGCAAACATTACAAACCCATCTTATACATCTAAAAAATGCAGTAGACCATGGAAGCTATAATAAATATAATAAATATTTTTATAATTCTATTTTTCATCTGGAGTTGTCTTCCAGAAACTCCTTTTTTTTTTTTTTCCCTTTTTTTTACCTTTTTTTTTTTTTTTTTCAGAAGTGGAACTTGAAACAGCATGTCATTTATCCCTTCATTGTCCAGAAATGTAGAGTTTCTGCAAAGTTTGGTATCTGATATACATCTGCTAGGGTAAGGACTTGAACTTAGAAATTATTCTGTGACTTTGGAAATCTACCTCCCATAAAAGGTGCATGTATGCGGTGGAGGGGATGATCTTGTAACACTAAAACAGTGTGTCACTTTTTGGAGGAACTGTCTGTAAGTGTATTGTTTTCCTTTTCCCTGAATGGTGAGCTTATTTGTCTCCTGTGGCAATCGGCCTTGGTGAGCGGCAATGGAGGGAGGAGGCAGCAGAAGGCATTTCCCTTTGTTGGGGGTCTCTAGCACCATTCTGGCTTGGGAGTACGTAGTGCCGCTCCACAGAGCTGCAGCATGCTGGCGTTGCCTCTCATTTGTCATCTTTCTCATGAAGACTTCCAGGGCAAATGTCCTTTTTCATTGCCTGTGCTAAAACTCTACTCTGCAGTGATGCAGCCAATCCCACAACCAAAAAAATGACTCATTGCCTTTTTTAGTTCAGATGGCAACTGCAAATAGCTGGCATGTTGCCAGAGAGTCTAATGTATCGAAGCAAATTAAACCTGATAACCCACTCCTGGACCAAGTCAGACCCTTCAGTTTCTGCCGGGAAAAAATGCATCAGGAAATGTATGTGAAGATTTGTCAAGTCAAAGGATTTTTGTTATATTTTATCAATTTCATTTGTCTGTTTTTTTCCAACAAAGGTATGCAACTAGTGACAAGCTACCTGTTTTAGAATGTGTATGTATGTTATCAGTTTAAAAACATCAGGTCTCATGCACATATAGCCTACCCTAATCTCAACCTTGGATAAAATGAAGCATTTGGATTTGTAGGTGAAGTCAAGAAGTGCCTGCACTGACTGGCTCAGCTTGAGGGAGCCACTGACAAATTACACAACCAATGCAGGAACCCTCTGGCATTATCAGCACATTTATATGCTATGACCAGCAGCTATTAGCAATGAGAAAGGACTGATGACTTTATTTGTGCCTGAAAATATCATGCTTGCAAAGTGCGCCATCTGATACAAGAAATGCGCTGTTCTGTCTGTTCCTGCATCTATTCCTACAGGAGAACTACACATTTGTCTCCAGGCTGACACAGCAATTGCAGTGCTCTCTTCTTTTCTTTCAGAGCTCTGTCTTCACTACACAGTTCTGGCAGGGTTCGCTACCTATTTCTACAAAAACTGTAAGAAATAAGATAAAAGATGTAGACATTACGAAAGAATTCACAAATGGATTGAATTACATTTTGTTGTTGAGCAACAGCTCTCACAAATTCAGAAGCCAACTATGTTATTTGTTCATTGATCAGACACCTTTCTTCTATATTTTCCTTATACACATTAAGGATTGCCTTAACGCACTTTTACATCTCATGTTGCCCTTCTACATGTTTCTCTTGCAGCAGACATTGTCATTAAAACAATAAAGCCACATTTTGCTATCAGCAAGTAAGCAGTGAACTGAAGATATAAACAATATCCACCTTCAAGTTTCTAGGCTCAGAGAACATGAAATTTCTGAACCCATTAAAACTCACTTTCATTTCTTAAAAATAAATACAGTGTTATGTAATAAATTGTCCATGGCTTATGTCAGCTTGCTTTCTGACACAGGATCTATGATTCTGTATTCTATAGAACGATGGTTGTCAGCCACTACATCACATGTTAATTAAAAGTTTCTATATTCAGCTTCACAAACAGTTTGCATTTTTTGAGCATTGCTAAAATGCAATGTGGAAAGAAAGTCTTATATTAGTTTGATAGTGTTTTTCAACATATTAATCCACAAGCTGGAGGTTTAGGAGGTGGGTGTTGTAACAGTATTCTGAGTGTCCATAATTTCTGTTCCTACTCTTTACTACTGAACATTTTTGATAACAGGACTATTACTTTGCATGCCATTACTTCTAAAAGAGACTTCCAAAAAAAAGATGTAAATATATGTAATGATGATAGAACTTATACAACCTTCCTGGTTTGTAGAAAAACCCTACTACCTAATTATTTCTGTGGAGATCAGCAGTTTCAGATTCAAGACAAATATTTGTAACATCAGACAGTAACACTGTCATACTTGCATTTCATTGGAGTAAATGTGACTTGCCAAATAATGTCTGTTGTGTATGAGATTTATTCATGTTGTCTGAAGACACTGAAAAAATCATATTGTAGAAATTAACATACAAGAATTACACTGATTATTTTGTAACTTCTCATGGAACCATGTTGTGTGTCATTTCTGAATGTAAAGGAACATGTCTTGAAGAAACTATTAACAGCTTCTTATGGACTTAATGATCCTTGAGGTCTTTTCCAACCTTAACGATTCTATGATTCTATGATCTCAGAAATCCAACACCCAACATGCAGCAAGCTAAAGAGATGGAGTATGGCAGTATTGCTGGAGAATGCAAAGCTGTCTATACAAGGCTGTTAGGCTAACAAGACTTGCGAGAGTCTGCCATAATGTTTCAAGGACAGAAAGCTCAAGAAGGGGTGTACAAAGCAAGAAGTTAATAAAGGAGTTCTGGTGACAGGAAGAGTGAGGAGTAGGTATGTGTGAAAATGCATGAGAGAGACAGGGTGGTAATAAGCTGGAAAAATATCACTGAGTGGAAAACTTCAGCATGAAAAAGAACAAGGAACAGGCAATCAAATGACTTCTGAAAGTGGGGCTCTTACTGACCCTTGCAATGGAGCAAAGAGTATCCGAGAAAACAATGTTGGAGCTGACCAAGGAAAGACGCTTAGAAATGAGGGTATTACAATATCTAAGCTTATTGTTATAGCAGGTTTTCCCTTTCCATGCATAGAATCCAGTTATTAAATGATGTCTAATGAGCTGGAGCATGTGTCTTTTTGAACACAGAAAACTTGAGATTTTTTAGAATAATGCTGTGATATCAAAACACATGACAAAAGAGATACAATTTTACTCTTTATTCTCAAAATTTGCAATGTTCTTACTACTCTAACTGGAAACTCATTTCTGACAACACAGGAGGTGTGCTTTCCTTACACTTACAAGTTATTTTGAATGAGTATAAGCAGGAATTTGGAACTTTCTGAACAGCAGAAGGGTTCCAGCTGGTAGCTGGTAGAAATAGACTCTGTTCCAAAGCAGGAATAGTAAGAAGCCAAAGTTTGGAGGAATGTCTATTAGTACAGCATGTATTACCCATATGTTTGCACATACGAAGATCCATGCACACCCATGCAATCAGTCAATATTAACTTAATCTAGGTAAACGAAAACAAGATTTTGTAATAAAAATAGAATGCTGTACGATACGACAACTGTCACTGAACATACGACCTCATCAGCTGTTCTCCATTTTAAAATGGAGTTCTGTATATAGAAGACCAGAATGAGTGGGAGTCTGAAACATTTACACTATAATGATGTGCTAGAGCAAGACAAACCTTGAGCAAAACTTTTCTCTGTTGGATAGCTGTATTTTTTGGATTATGTGATCTGTGTGTGACTAGCAATGTTAAACATCAATTACAGATTAATAGATGCTGATTAATTATGGTACAAAAAAACATGATAATTTGTGTTTTGTGTATTTCCCTCAGTATTTGTTACACTGCATTACAGAGTGAACTTTTTCCTTATTTCTCACATACATAACCAATGTGCGGTTTACAGACTAAACAGTTGTCCTTGCCACAAACAAGAGCCTCCCATCCATGCAAGAGCTGAAACAGAGTAGATGTTTAGAAAGACACCTGATAGTATTTTACAGCTCAGTCATTCATACAATTTCGTATTTTGTTGGAGTCTTTTTAAATAGGCAGTGACTTCTTCATTAACATTCTAGCCCAGGATTGACACTCCCTTAAGAAGTACATTTTGTTAACTAAAAAAAAATCCATGTGCAGATGTTATTCCAGAGGGCACTGACTTTCTCAACACAAGACTAGAATGAGTGTCTCAGACCAAAAAAAAAATAAAATTCTATAGGTAGAGGTACAGAGAGTGGAGTCATACTGAATTTACTATCCATATAGAGTTCTCAATAGATTTTCATAAAAGCTTTTTTGTCATTTTGGCTAGTTGCTATAGCAATTGAAATTCTGCTTTTGTTAATGCAATAAAAATTGACTTCAGCAACATGATAGAAAGTCACTAATACTATATGACTTTTATCACATTAGTACCTTTCTCATGGCATTAGAAACACAGTAGAGGACAGGAAAGTCACTGATCCTATGGCAAAGTCCCTAATAGAAAGTAACAGTTACAAGTATGATATGAAATATATTCTGTTTCAGAGGACTTGAGGCTTTATTTGTTACAACATTACCTATTTTTGAAAGACTATTGCTGGTCCAACCATGAACAGACGATTTTTTTGTTAAAGAAATTAATTTTGCAACTTTTCACAATTTTTTAAAGTTAAAAAGAAAATATACAGAATTCATATAATCATGTTATGTGCTTACTTATTTTTTTTTAATTTGAAGATTTTATTCTAAAGAGGTAAGGCCTGAGGTAAAGCCCATTAAAGAAAGTTAAAAAGTTGTAGTCGAGTTTTGTGGATTTAACCCTTTCATAAGTAGATAGCACATAGATAGCCAAATGTTTAATAAAATCTCCTCCATAAGAGCCAGAAAGAGAAGTGCTAAAGTGATTTGAACTTCCGTATTCACATTAATTTCAAAATAATTGTCAAAAGTCATACAAATTGACATCAGTCATAAAGCATTTTCAAATCATTTTCCTAATACCCTGATTGATAATTTGGAAAAAAAATAGTAAAGTTTTGCATTTATAAAAATTATTTTGCCTATCCTGACACAAACTGATTACTATCCAACTGGAATTTTTAAAACTGGGATAGAACTTTCCTTTTGATTAAATCTGGATTAATTTGCATAATTCAAAACAATCTGTCACAAAAAATAACTAGAGAACTCATTGACATCTTTTCGAGTTTAAAACTTTTTAAAAATATTAATTCAATCTGTTGTAAAACATCTACTTATTTGAGAAGTAAGGTATGGATACAAGCAAAATTATGGAACTGTGATTGTCCTTATCCTAGAGCCAGATCTAGTGCATCAATATGCTGAATTACAATACTAAAAATTAAAAACAAATAGGAATTAAGAGACAAAACATTAAGAAATATGAACATACAAGGCTTAGGCATAAGCTGTTCTCTAACAAGTGGCAATATTTTCCTATCGTGTCAATACATTGACAATCAACTATTAATGATTTTCTCTTACAGACTGGATACTTAGTCTCTTGTAGAATTAGTTAACCTCTTACAGATATTATTGACCTTGACAGCCCACTAATCTGATCCAGGACAAAAATTCTCCTGCCTTTTTCAGGAGAAATGCTGTGTTTCTGGAACAATAGTCTCAGACTTCAATGATTTGTTGACAGTGTTCTCTGTCCCATAGTGCAGAGTCAATACACAACTTATTACCTCTCAAGGGAACAGATAGTTTGAAGTCTCATGAGTCTCAAGCTTTACATTGTGCTTTAATTAGTTCACACTTACACAGCTGTGTGAGGCAAGCTGGCTTCTGATCACAAATATCAGCTTTTTTTTCTTGAAGTCACTGTCATGAATCATACTGGAATGCTTTCTGCAAAGTTCTGCAGAGGGAAAAAATGTTGTCTACCATTGCGACTAATCACTTAGAAAGACAACCTTCATTAACATTGCAGATGCAATGTCAACACTAGTTTCAGACTGGGAGTGATTTGATACTCTGGTATTAACCATTCGGCTGGAATTTCAGTGCAGCCGTTTGTTTAGAGATTAATACTATCCTATCAATTTGAGATGGCAAAGCTAAGCGAATATTTCCTTTTGAAACCACAAGGTGGCAAAGCTTTTAAGGAATGGTTCCTACATTTCAGTCAAGCTAGTAATTAATCACTTGCTATGAACAGATTTGATTTGAATTCCATATTTTGCTTATTCAGTTTGGCAGAACATTGCATAAAACTTGTAACATGTTTCCCTTACAGTGGAATTCTAGTCCCCAGGAGTCCCACAGTGCAATCACCATCTAGTAGTCTAACAGTGACTTAGAGATGGTCCTTGGCTTTCCTATTGTTCTGGTCTTGCTTCAGAAAGACACAGATGTGCATTGATGATCTCTTCAACAGTCATAGGCTGTTTTTTTCATAGAACATAGAAGGGTAAAGATAATAGCTAGAAAAGGTGAACAGTGCCCAGCATTATGTATGTACTTTTCGTAGGGTCTATGGTGTTTTGATCACAAATTTGTTTGAAGCTGAAATATTGCAGCTTCCAAAAGGAAGCAGCACACTGATATGTAAGCAAACAAACAAGGCCAACAAAAAAAAACCTAACTAAAAAAACCCTAACTAAACCCACAAAACAAAAAAACTGCAACATCAGTCCCATCAGTGCTGTCATGTGTATTTTATTTTTCAAAATTGACTACTCCTTGACATACATCTAAATGTGACCTGTTTTATTAAGCTAAGCAAGCACGAGAGCCACACAGAGAAAAACCACCATTTTCCGATATAATTACATCCATATGTGTGTGAACACATACAAATACTTGAGGATGTACGTGTGGGATAAAAATCTACAAAAATTAATTGTAAATATACAGTTAAATACAGACTCTCCCACTCACAAAATTTAAAACCTAGGGAGTGCATGAAACCGGAGAATGCCAAAAAGGCAACTGTTGTTGTACAATTACACGTATTTTTTTTTTTTTTTAAAAGTAAGTTGAATTGAGCTAGTTGTAAGTTATCTTCTGTACTATATACTTGACAAGCATCAATGTCTAAATTATCTAATTAATCTTTTGGCATGATAAAGTAGAAACTGGTTTTTGTGTGTATTTTTTCTGTGTTTCTCTTACAGACATTGAGTTTTCCTTCTGTTTTCATTCACCCAAAGCTTTTCCAGCACACAATATTAGTAGCAGGTAATAACATTGCTAGTCTTCTAATTAGTTAAACCACAGGAATAAAAAAAAATAATTTCAACATATCTGATATAAAAGTATCAGATTCTTCTCTTAATTTTATCCATGGTGTAAGGAAAAATGTCCCTTACAGAGGCCAGACACTGAGCTAAACCTGAAAAAAAATGTTTTTTTCTCTCAGAAAATCAGCAGTTCTTTATGTCAACAGTTGGTCTGATTGCCATAGGTACTCATAGAGATCAGAATAATATTGCTTGGAACTAATGTAGACAAAAATGGTAGACCTACTCCAGTGATAATCAGGCAAACATCACCTCCAGAAACAGGACAGTCTTCAGAAATAATGGCACTATTTGAAATAGTTTTTGTTAAATTATTATTTGAAATTGTTATAGTATAAACAAAGTCACAAGTAAATTCTGAGGCTTAGCATATTCCAAAGATTACTGCTAATACTGCACTCCTTTCTGCGACTACAGCCATTTGAGGTACCCCCCACCCAATGTAGTTGATTTTCAAATATAAGAAAAAATGTCTGTGTGATTCAAAAGAGATTTCTGTGCCTTAGCTAAAGTATTCTGATGGAAAAAAAAAAACCTCTTCCCTAACAGAAAATTCTCTCTGTGATTTCATCCAATAGGAGATACCACTAATTCTCAGAGACATGTTTGCTGCATTTTTTATCAGCTCCACCATCAGGACAGAGTGAAAAATGGACTGCAAAGTAGGAAACTTTCTTGCTAGTACTAGTCCTGATCATTTGAATAAAAGATTGCACCAAAATGACAAAATATCAAAACTCTGCCAATATTTCTCATTTTCATGATGTAGGGGTGAGGTACAAAGCAGAAGAAACCTTGGTGAAAGTTCCTTTTGGTGAAGCAAAAGCTAGGGTGATAGTATAGACATAGAAAGCCAAGTCAGTCAGGCAGAGTAGGATTACCAGTCATACTCAATTCTCAGATAAATTATTTATGCAATAAAAGATTACTTCAATTACATATTCTAAAAAAGACCAATATGTTTCAAATTTTCTTTCAATATGTAAAATTTTCTCCTTAGGGAACACTTCAGCCTGGTACTTACCATATGCAGAATAATGGAAAAGCAACTTTATCACTAAAACATAAAAAATAAAAGGTATAATAATGACAACAAGCATGGTTTCTGGAAGTGAAGGTCTTGTCAAACAGATTGGCTGTCTTTTCTTGACTAGGTTATAAACGATGCAAATATAAGTTATTCTATAATTATAGTATACCTGAACTTCTTCGTGCCATTTAACATGAAAATATGACTTTAAAAGCTTGTATTATAAGAAGTAACAAAGAACATATAAAATTAATTCAGAGCCAACCCACTATATTTAGAAATCTGCCAACAATTAAGTGTCAGTGAGGTGGACATATTCTAGCAGCACTTTCTAGAGATTAATTGTTTGTCTGGATTTAT
>VZTO01011710.1:0-149204 GCA_013400615.1 Syrrhaptes paradoxus
ACATTTCCTCCTCCTTTGTTTTTGAATCAGGTCCCTCCCAGATTCAGTTTTCTGTGCCCCTCTGTCCTTCAAGTGAGCTCTTAGGGAGATGACATCTGTGGGAGATAAATCAGGGCATGCCAATACTTTCTCCATCCTATGAAGCTGTGAAGAACAGAGCTGCACAGCACAGCGTTCACTCTAAATTACTACATGCCTCCAGGATGACATGGATCACAGCAAGGACCTGGCAGCACACACAAAAAGGGACATCAGGGCAGCTAAGTATAATTGGGTGAAAATGAAAGGGAGAAAAATTACAGGTCAAAACCATTCTGATTTTTTGGGAGCAGACCCACTGCCCACACTGCAGGATGGGAGGGCGTGGGGGGTGGAACCCCAGGTCCTTGCTGACTTTTGAAGAAGTCTGAGCATATCCTGACCCCACGTGCTGTCCTTGCAGCCCTCCACTTCCCTCCTCAGGGCTGCTGGGGCACACAGCTGGCCCCCAAGAAAAGCTCTTTTTTTTGCTGTTCAGCCCCTCCTCCCTTCTGTCCCTGTTCCTGGCACTCTGGAGCCCGTTCTGCCTGGCTGACTACTGCTAATGATAGGTTTTGCTTCTGAGTAGTTCCAGTTTTCACTCTGCCGCTGGGAATATGCCGAGCCTTTGTATTTTGCAACATGTCAGACTACTCAGTCACTAAAAAGAAACAACATCCTGGCTTTGTGCTTTCGAAAACCACTTCAAGAAGTGTGATGGGTTTGTTCCTCCTCTCCTCTTGCTTTCATTTGTACTATTGTGTTTTCCGGTGCAGCGTCTGAACAGCTTGCGTACATACAGGCTAATGAAATCATCCTCCCACGCACCAAAAGGAGTGGGAGTGGGACCAAAAATCTCTGTTTTGGAAACCAGCCTGACCCCATGGAATGGGCCCACTACCATCGGTAGGAACTGGCAGCATACATAGTCTACCAGGGGAGCTGACGGTTAAGGGTACAGTGGGAAATTGAGGTGCACAAACAAAAGGCATGGTTTGTCCCACAGACTACAGCAAAATTAGCTGCGACCCAGGCTCAGCATGCAAATCAACTGCTGCTCCATCCTTCTTCTGTCATAGCCAGTAGCTTCAGCAGTCTTCAGATCTAGTTATCCTTGATCCTCAGCTGTATCAGAGGCTTCTTCAGGCAGCAAACTCCCAGAAAAAGACTTCAGTGAATTGACAAAAAAAGACCATGGCCATACCGGTATAGATGTATATGTATTATGCCAGTATAGCTTATTATTTTGCAAAGAAAGGAAAAACATGTTGTCCTGATTCAGTCCTATCCACCACTATTGGGATGCTGTGTTCCAGCACAGCTTCTCTCTCCTGGGCAAAGATAAGCTATGATATCGTGTGATGTCTTGCACAAGTGGTAAATGTGTCCATTCAATATGTATTGTGGTGAAGTTACACCAGGATTAACCACAGTGGTAAAAATAATCACTGGTGCCTTTTTCCTCGCCAGTAAATAAACAAGTAAATAAATCATCAGGCTGCTACAGGTACCACATACAAACCAAGCTCAAGTGAGATGCTGAAGGATGTTTATGTTAGAATCTTCAGTGGCATCTAAAGACTTATTTATATTTAAAGGCTGCACTAGCTTACCTTTAAATGAATTTAAAAACACTCCTTGTTAAAACAGCAACACTGCCTGAAGTCGGTCAATAACCAATTTACCTTAACATGGTAAGCCAGGTTTAAATTGGGTTGGTGCAGCTTCGTTTCAGAAACGGCCACTGCCCACTGGGGAGACCTGGCTAGAGGCAAGATGTGAGCCTTCGCCTTCTGTGCCAAGTCAGCCGAACCAATTTAAAGAGCTTTCCCTGATGGATATGAGCCTAGTGGCATCCTTGCATGCTACCAGAGGCCTTTGGAGGCATGGGACATTTGGGGTTGGAGGGATGCCAAGCGGTAGCTAGCACTTGCCCCAAGCAGAAGGTGGCAGCTCCCCGCTGCGCTGCAGCTAATGGGACTGCAAATGCTTCACCCCCGTCTCCCCAGGGCTTCCTCCCTGCTGTCAGTTGCAGACTCACAGGAGCCAGCGTAGCATCCGGACCTCAGCCGACAAGGAACAAGACTCAGGTCCAGATTCCATGAAAATCCCAACAGGGTGAAAGATGGGTCTGGAGGGCCCCCTCTCTTCCTGCTCAAGTGCCCACCCACTTTGTCAGAGGCAGCAGCTCCATCCACCCCGCACCAGTGATTCCAGCATCATTTGGCATTTTGGGATGCAATTTATTATTAAGATTTGGGGGTCACGTGAGAAGCAGAAACTGTTACCCAGCAACACGGACAGTGCGGTGGTAACTTTCTAAGACTCTCCCGGTTCCCGCTCAGTGGGAAGCTGTCACACAAACAGATATTATGACAGCCAAAAAACCTTTTATTGCTTTTTTTTGTTTTGTTTTTAAACACTTCCACAGGATGCCACAAGGACAGAGAAAACAGAGGAAAGAATTCCTACCTCAGAGCTGAAGCCAAATTATTCTCATCTCTCTTGCACAAAGGATCCTCCTCTGTCGGCTCCCCAGCCAGCTCATTTTCTCCTTCCCTGCCAAGCAACCTTCAGTCAATAAAGTTTAAATCCCCGAACGAGCGAGTGTGTCTGCAAATCACACGCTCTAAGAAAGTTCAACAGGATGTCAATGTCTAATAGTTTGTAAATACCAGTCTCCGGAAAGGTGCAAGAAGTGACTTTTCTGTAGCCTCCAGGGAAGGTATTTGCATGTCATTTGTCACCCCCTTTCTCCTCCCATTCACTCTGTGCTGGCTGCTGGGAGGGTGACACTTCCCTATGGGCTGGGAAGGAGGGAGGCTTGCACCGCACTGCACATTCATCTGCCACCAGTCCTGGTGACTCAGAGCAGGGAAATGATCTGGCAAAGGAAGGGGGGAAAAAAAAAGAAAAAAAAAAAAAAAAAAAAGAGGAAGAAGGCTGGCTGGGGTGGGTGCCATGGAGAGCATGGTGGTGGCATGCAGCAGGGACAGTCCCTCGCACCTTGCATCAGCTGCTTGGGGTGTTCTGGCTTTGTGGCACCGGGGCTTTAAACACCAAAAGATCGCAGAGGTCTTTGAAATGCTGGGAGAGTCAGAACAGCTTAACATAACGAAGATGTGAAGATGTCCGACTCAAGGCTGCCCACCTGAGACTGGCAGTTAGGAGAGGGGTGGCACAGCAAAGGTCAGAGGCTCAGGCAGTGACCCCCTGGGCAGGGGCTCGGTGAGCAAAGACAGGAATCCTGCTCTCACCAGGGCACCCCTAAGGTCCCGCTGAGCTTCAGTCCAGCCCAGCTCTTATGGGTTGAGCAGGCTCTGCAGACTTTAAAAGCTCTTTTTAACAAAAAACATCTCTGCACCTTTATGGTGGAGATTTCACAAGGAAACTTGTTTGTGAGCCACAGCTGTAAAACGCATCCATTCAGCCTCTCGGGAGGTGTTAACCGAAAGGCAGTTATTATTGAATTGTGAATATTTCAACATGGACCATTCTAGCAGAGGCCTCCTGCCTAGCTCAGGGCAGCAGTTAGACTTCAAATACAGTGTTTTTTTTCTTACTCTGTGAGGCCTCTACCCTGAATTGAACCCCCTAGATCAAAAGTTGGAGCCTGGAGCAGGAGTTTTTCTGCCTTACTGGGGAAACTCAACCTTGGGTACACAAGCCTAGCTCCACCAACATTAGAAACACACTGATCTGTCTGCCCTTTGGTCCAAATTCAGCTAGCCTTTAAAAGATGAACTTGCCCACGTGCTTTCTAATTCAGGCAGTTTCGCCATAACAATTCAACATCCAGGGAAATGACTTTGCACTGTTCCCCATCCTGCTGTAGGAAGCACTCTGAGGGTGTGTTTATACAATCCAAGACAAACATTAATTCATGACGGGTTTTACATCAGCGAATGGATTTCACTTTACGTTACGTGCACTCCTGAAGTGTAATCCCCCAAATTCAAGAAGATTAGTTACTAATCCAGTTCTTGAGAGCAGGATGGGGCTCACAGCAAGGTTTTAGGGGAAAAAAAAAAAAAGAGAAAAAAAAAATCTTGCAAAGAAAGGATTGTTGCTGTTTCAAATTCCTGTCCTCATAACCACGGGAGAAATTTAAAGGGCTATCAGCTCCCATCAGGTTTCATTAGAAGCCTGGACCTGTGAGATATGCCAGAAATGTTTGTGTTCTTAGAAAGGCTGCATCGTCTCCCACATGAAAAAATAAGCAGAAGCAGAGAAATTGGGCTAAAAAGCAGAAAAATCAGCTCTGGGATGCAGTGTCCCTCTGAGGCCCCCATGGCACACAAATGGCAGCAGCAATGGGCAGTAGCTGAGAAAAATTAGAGGGTTTAGATCCCAGCTGCTGCTCCCAGCTCATGCATCACTTGTGCTGCTTCCAGGTGTTCGCAGCCCTGCCTGGCTGCTGCAGGCAGCTGCCTATGCCCCCGCCACGCTCTAACGCCAGCCTGTGCAGGAGAAGCTCATGGACGGATGGATGCTTCTGCATCCTGCTGAGCTCAGCCCCTAGCCCAGATCCGTCGACCTGACTATCCACAACTCACCCCTAGCAAAGGCGTTTGCTTTTTGTGGCATAACCAGAAAAAGTCCACACATGGGGCTGCATCTCTGCCTGAACACTCTAGGCATCACCTGGGTTTCCTTGGCAGCCCTGGCCTCTTCCTCTGGAGGAAGCAGCAGCAGCAGGGGTGCCAGTGGGCAGTCCAGAGGCTTTTCTCCCAGGAGACCCAAGTGCTGCCCTGGGGAGCAAAGATTTGCCCCCAAAACCACAAGGATGTAGGATGTTAAGGGTGCCAATACTTTTATGGATCCATCCCTTCATGTCTGAACTTCTGTCCCTCCAACTTTGCTTTCAGGTTGCTTACAGAGGGCTAACGTTTTTCCCCCAGCAAATCAGCCCCATTTTACCCTGATTTTCTAGCAGATGATTCGGCAGTCCTCTGACCAGCAATTATATCAAAATCAGACAGATTACATCAAGAGCTGAAACTTTAGTCCCATATTAGGCAAAGAAGAGCTGAGACCCTCTACAGCTCCAGCTTCACTCTGCTGCCTCCAGCTCACAGTGCAGCAGCTCCCCTGCCCACACGCGGGTCCACAAAATGCAGGAATCGAATTAAATAGAAATTAACACACCCCATTTGCCCTTAGGAATTTCATTATGCCTGATTACAGCAATCAGTGTCTTTTCACTGCTCTAGGTTTATGTGACAAATCAGCTCCTGTGCCAGTGGCTTTTCTTGTAAGTTGTGTCAAGGTTTTTGGAAAGGAGACACCCAGATCTTTTCTTCTTGGCAGGGAGATATACCAGCCAGAGGTCTGCTGCGATGGCTCTTTTGAGGTGATCCTGCCTCAAATGCCCAGTATCACCTGCTACTAAATTACTAAACATCAGCACAACCGTATTCAAGAATTAAAGGTGCAAAATTTGCCTTTGCATCTCTGTGACCAGCTTGTTGGGTACTGCAGCTCCTATGGAGCCAGTGAAGACAACCACAGGTTTATAGGGGAAAAATTAGGGCATTGGAAAGAAATACGGATAATTCAACAACACTCCTTTGTGCAACTGAGAACTGAACTCTGCACTAAGCAACCAGAAGGACCAGTGTCAAAGAAAGTGCTGAAAGGGCACTGAAAGGGGGTTTGCCCTCCAAATTTAGGAGGAGATGCCAATCCTCCCCCCAGCCACAAGGAAGGTGTCTGGCCTTTGCATCCTGTGCTGCAGGGATGTCAGGAAACGCTGGAGAGCAGATGGGGTGGGCCAGCAATGACCTTCCCAGGCATTGGGAGAGCACTGTGAAGGCAGCCGGTTTGCTCCATCCTTGGGGAGCGGAGGTTCCCTCAGGAAGTCATGGGAGGAAGATGGGGAGCTGCAAGGCTGACTGCTCACTCTTCTGTTTACTGGATTTCTCTACCCTCCTGGGAGACTGACACCCCTCCAGCCCTCTTGTCACAGATCACGTCTCTGACTGCTTTTCTGCTGAATACATTCACTTTAGATGATGCTTTAAGGAGGAAAAAAAAAGAAGCCTTCTGAAGTAGTCTTTATCTGATGGATACTTCAGATAATGACAATAAAGGACTCTGCTACTGCCAGCACATGCATATTTCCGGGAACTTTGTATTTAATGGGGTCAATCTGCTTTAACATCCAAAACATTTTCTCCACAGCTCTTTTGGTAGGAAGTTTCTGCAACAAAAAGACATCCTGTTTTGGGGAGGGTGCTTCCAGCTGGGGAGATCACTCTGTTAACCGTGGGGAACCCAGTGCTTTCTTCAGACAGGCAACGACAGCATTTTCTGCCAAAACCCTGAACAGCACCAGAAGTTCTGCCCAGAGCAAAAGGCACAGACCTGTGCATGGGTTTCTAATGGATGTATCTGCTCCTGAGCACAGGTTGAGTAAAGAGCCTGATATTTATTCAGTTTATTTATCCAGCATACTTATGTTACACCCATGCTAAGGTTGCAGGGGAACCGCTTAGGAATTGCGAGAATGAAGGCTGCCCAGGCGGCTAGACTCTGTTCCCTAACACGTGCTGGTGCTGCAGTAACAAGATGTAATTACAGAAAAGAAGACCTTTCAAGACCTGCAGGCAGGTCCTATGCTGGTTTTAGCCGTACTCCTCCTTCACAGGTACAAACCCTTCTCACCTGCACAAGGGTGAAGATCCTCAGGCAAGGAATAACTGTTCCCTAAAAACCAGTATGACACAGGAGGTCCACAGGGGAAAGGGTTGTAGGCACCACTAAGCCAAAGAGCTGCTTGGATCCATATTAATGTTTATGGATGTCCCTGCTGAAAAAAGCTATGGAGACACCAGAACAGTGTGGAGACAATCATAATATCAGTTAGAAGCAGCTTCTTGCAGCTGTTCTCCAAATGGGCTGCAAATGCGACTCCGTCCTATTGAGATCAGTTTTCCATCCAGCTGCTGATGAATCACGGTGGCTGGCATCTCACCTGGGGAACAGCCCAAGAGCAAACATCCTGAGTATTTTTGTTCAGATAAGGCTGAGCATAGCCAGGATTCCTAACGGCACAGGCAAAGTACATATTGCACACATTAAGGAGAACAGACCCAGATACTGCCCAGTACCTTCCTGTGAGCTTGTCCTAATACGAACGTTACTGAGAGTTACCAGAGAACATGCTCAACCGCTAATTCAAGAAGTTAAGCATTTGAGCCGTTTAAAGTAAATTCTTGCACAGAGCAGAAGACTGGCTTAGAATGATTTCAAAACTAATCCACTCCAAAGGTGCCTTCAGACTATTTTCTCTACTGCTGAGTGGAAAAGCTTGAAGCCCCTATTTTATAATGCAGTAATCCTAGAATATTGACTGGCTTAACCCTTCACTTCACTGTTACAAGGGGATCTAAAACTGTCAGTCCTTAAAAGTCTCTTTCCAGTTGTATCCCATAGTCTTGTAATCAATGTGAAAGGATTTTATTACGGGCCAACCAGCTGGAGGTTTATGATGAGATATTCTCATGCTGGGGACAAAATGGACTTAGGTCCATATGTCTAACTTACATGCAAGGTGTCTATACCAACACTTTGACCTCTTTTAGTTTTCCCTATGTAATATTTTAAATCACTTCAGGATCAAAGTAGTTGATACTATTTTTTTCTTTGCAAAGAAATCGGTTGTTCAGTCATATCCTCAGGTTTGCATAAGCCAAAGAGCTACAGAGCGTTATGTCAGCTGAGCATGTGGGTGTCATTGATCTTGAAGGGAAAAATCACTATATTTATCAGATAAATAAATGTAAAACTAATATTAGGATATTATTTTATAAGTGATTCATTTCTAGTCATACGGCTTGCTCCGACACTTGCTTACAAGTGTTATCAGAACAGGGGTTAGAGAATTTCAGGCTTGTAAATCAATTTAGCTTTGCAATAGCCTTTTCCCTTACCTTCCTTCTCCATAAATACAGCCATATTTAGGGCTTGGTAACGGTTGTAGAGGTTCAGTGAATTTCCAGTAATGGAAATAACAAAACCCAGAATTTATCCCTGGGCTTATAAAAGAAGCCTCAGGACTGGGTAAATACAAAATAACTCATGAATATTGGACAGCTTGTTCTGAAATGTGGAACTACAGCCCATCAGTGCATAAACAAGCGAGCAGAGCCAAGCAGGCTGGAAAGCAGCCTTCCGAGGAAGAAACGGAGCAGCTCAGCCAGGTTTTGGATGCAAACTGCTTGGGGAGCCAGGTGCCACATCAGCGTGATGTAAACCAGAAGGGAAACAAGTTATTAAGCATATCAGGGAACAAAAATATTTGTTCCCCAGTTCACCTTCATGGTGGGCTCAATTTTGCACCACTTGTCATGTAAGTCAACAAAAAGACATGTTCATGAATACTTCCTAAACTGCAGAGCCCACTGCTGAAGTACCAGGTAAACACAACCCAGAGTTTCTTTTTCCAGGCAAACTTTGTTGCTCCATCTCAGAACACATTTGCTTTACTGCATTGTACACGCAGCTGAAAGTTAAGCCGAACAACTCTAAGGGATTTTTTCTTTTTAAAGCAGAAGTAATTAATCTGCTTCAGAGAATGAATCAGCCTTTTCCGAGCTAGAAATGCACAAAGGAGGAGATTGTGGCTGTGTCTGGGCTGAGAGGGAGGCTTACTCACACAACCAACACGGCGGAGGCAGCCTCCGAGGGTCCACAGCTGCGGGCAGCAAAGGGGACAAAGCCCCAAAGCTGATGGAAAATGCTGATTTACCATGGCTGGGTTTCTTGTCAGGTTTGGGAAGAAAACCATAGCTCACAAAAAGCTGTTACCTTGTGCTATAGGAACTTCTGTTTGCACCTGGGGCCTCTCTGAGAAAACAACACTAACGCTTAGCTCGCTGCTTTCAGCGAACGCCGTGCAATGACTTAACAGAAAAGCAGGATGGATGAGACGTAGACAGCTTCCAGATCGGGGAAACCAGCACAACAGACGCGGCATGGAGATAGCTGCCTTATTAAAAATAATGCAATTTAACTGTCAGACCGGAGGGTAACAAAGTTACTCCTTAGCTACATCAACACAAACTGAGGGGCTCACCAAAGTTACAAATAAATAAACAGAAATGATGCCATCCTCATTTGTCAACCCAGAGAGAGGAAAGGGGCTCTGCTGCATCCTAGGGCTGCTGCCGCATCCCTCCCTTCATCCGCCTGCCAGGGCAGGTTGGAGAGGGGCTGTGTGTCCAGCAAAGGCTGAGCCACCTCCTGGGATGGGGGATAAGGCTGGCACATCCCTCCACATGGCACTGGCCCTGTTGGGGGGCAAGGGGGAGCAGGCAGCCCCGACTCCCCGTGGAGAAGCTCGGTGCAGAACAGCCGTCAGCAGAGCAGACCCATGGCTCTCCAAATTAATCTGACCTCCGCAATGGCAAAATCACCAACATTTTTCATTTTAAACTACAACTAAATTTAGAGGGTTTATGGTTGCAGAACGCCTCCTTTCCCACACTTTCCTGGAGTGATCTCCAAATTCCTCCACTGTCCTCGCTCGTTAAAATGTGACTCAGCTCTCCCAGCTGGAAAAGTGGACACCAACACAGCCCCGAGGTGGCCTGCTGCCATGAGCCGTGTCCTGCATCAGCATTAACCATCAGCTCGGGAGCGGCAGAGACAACAGAAGGCTTTGCATGTTGGATGTGGGGAGAAACCAGTGTTACTGAACCTGTGGGTACTCTGTGAGCAGCAACACAACCTATCGACTAGAGTTTCTCTTATGTCCTTTTTGGGAAAGTCCAGGGAGTTGGACTTAGCACCAAGGATTGACCAAGGACACCTGCACAACAGACTTTAACGGAGCAGCACAGCAAAGAGCAAATTCTTCTTAAACTTTCCCCCAAATTAATACCATGTACACCTCAGCCAGGCAAAATAATAGTCATGGTAATAAAAACAAAAGGGACGTCAATGCAAAATAGCACCACCTGGTGACACCTACTATAACCATGCCAAGTTGAACACCAAGCTGTACCAACTACAACATTTGTCAGCCCTTAATTTCCCTTTACTTTTTTTTTATTGGACATAGAGCTGGAAAAATGTCCCTTCTGAAGCGAGCTGTTACTTTTGGGGTATTTAAACAGTTTGGAATCAGCTGTGTGACTCCAATGCTGCTGGGATGAGGGCTTAATCTGCTGGCTCTCAGTCCTCCTTCTGCCCTCGCCCAGCTTCCTTTATCAGCTCTGTAGGTTTCCCAGAGTACCTCAAAGCACACCATCAAATGCTACAGAGCTTTTTGCAAACACTTCTGCTTGCTTAAGGTTTTCATTGATCTGTGGCTTCAGCATTCGCAGCACTTTGAAACGTCAACTCAGGTATCGAACGAGTAGAAATAGCTGAAGCTGTGAACAATATTCTGTTCATTACATCAAATAGAAAAACTATCACGCTGTTAGACCCTCTCTTGAAGCTTTCCACAGATGTGAAAGGCTAGGTTGACAAAATAATGGCAGCAAATGTTCACCTGCCACATTGTACAACCACTTAAACTGCAGCTGCTTTTGTAGATGCCAGGCTATGACTCAGGGGCTCATATGCCCCACACATCCTCTCCCTATTTGTTTCCACATTCAGTTCCATAGAATCGGCTCGTCTACCACTGACGACATCTGGTAGCAATCATAAGGCTTGGCTGTTGCTCACTAATTATTTTTTCCTCAGAAAAAGGAACCAGGTGATACGTGCCCTTGACGAGGATCCTGAGTGGCACTGAAAAATCGCACAAATGTAGTGACCCCTCTGAAGCATTCCCATCTTGCACTTCAATCCAGTTCGTACAGCACGCCTGCAGAACTGGAACAATGGGAAAGCTGTGACAACCCTATATCAGACCTAACAGCAAAATGCCGCCCTCCGTTAGAAGGAGAACACCAAGGCTCAAAATTTGACTAAGTTTTTTCCTTCTCTCGATTTGGTCTTAGCATCTTAGTTGACAGCATGGGACTCAAGAGTCTCTCTATAATTAAAATACAGATTGCTTGCCCGCTCTGTTGTAGCATTTGTGCTCCCAGTGCTTTTTCTGGCCCCTGGGAGATGAAGGCAGCCTCTGCAGCACAACGCTCACAAGCACTGTCTGATAAACTGCTGCACATGCAATGCTGAGAAACACTGGAATAAACTTGAGTTCGGTGGATAATACTGAAAGGATTAAAATATATTAGGTCAGAAGCGTGTAGTCATTCTCGAGCCTCCCTCCTGCACTGAACACCAGGGGTATCACGCTGCAGGGCTGTATCTAGCTTCTGAAAAATATTTAGCTGGTTTTCACCCAGTTAGATAAAAAGCAATGTACAGTGTCAACAAATGGAACAGGGATAACTCTTGTAATGTGTTTGTTTGCACTTACCGACTGCAGTATCTTGTACTGAGCAGAGCTGGAATTGTTCAGTGCTGCTGTGTGATCCTATGAGTTGACTTTGTTGATTCAGTGGGTGGTATTTCCTCTGAATCGTTATTGACAGACCTTACCGCAAATATTAAGAGCAAGGATATTCAACTGGGAGTTAAATCTGAGCTCAGATACAAGCACTGAGTTTGTCTGAAGTTCCCCCAGCTGTTTCAGGTCTATGAATATTGTTTGCTGCCTAATCTATGGCATTTTGTTGCTATTGACTGCTGAATTACACCCATCTTCCACTCATGGCTTGTTATAGTACAATGATGGGATTAAAAATCCCTCGTCAACAGAGTAATCATTGCAGAAAAAAATAATAATTGAAGATATGTAAGTAAATAGGGGGGGAAGAAGGACAAAACGTAACTTTGTTTGGATACGAACAATTTTCTACTCAGTTGCTCTGGGAAGCCTATCTGGCATACCTGCCACACAAGAAGGGGGTAGAGTTCAGCTTCCAATACACTTGAAGCACAGCCACTTGCTATGCAGCTCAGTGAAACTGGGAGTTGAGACAAAAGATGAAAATTTGTAATAAATAGGGTATGGACCTAAAAGGATCGGACAGCCAGTCCCATAGAGGGTCAGTCTGAGTTGGCAGGGGTCACTACCAAAAGCGAGGAAGACTTCATCCTGCTTAACATCTCCCTTGATGACAGAATGAGTGGAAGAGAGCTGGGAGAATACTGCAGAAAGCATGGGGATATGCAATAAAAATTGGATGAATAAGAGCTGACAGCAGAAAATAAAAGTCGGATGGACACCTGGGGATGAAAATCCCAGCTTCCCACCTCCATCACAGGACAGGAGGAGCCTAAGGAGGAGGTTAACTGCAACCAGGTGAGGTATTTCTTTCTAGGTGAGGTGTCAAAGCATGAGAGGCACCAGACTAGCCTCTGAGCCTTGCAGCTCCACTCATCCACAGGGAAGTTGGAGCATGAGAAGCCCAGCACGGGGCTGCTGGGATCAGCAGAAGCTGGAGCCTGCTTCATGAAAGCAGATGGCGAGTTCTAGCTTGTTTGGCATTGCACAGTGAGGAGAAAAACATGCAACTCCTATTTCTATACTGATAAGAGAGAAAAGCATCAGACTGGGAAAACTAAGCAATCATAGTGCAAATACAAAGTAAGAGAAAGCCATATATTGGGAAAAAAAAATCATAATATCAGTTCAGTAAAGTTCTGAAGCTTCCCCTTCCCCAGAGACCAGGAACAAATGAATTACAGTGGTGTGCAATAAGGCGTAATATCATTCAGGGCTTACATTTGCTGACCTGCCAGGTCCCTTCCTGTCCTACATTTAGATTATCTTGTACACAATGGGTCTTGCACACTGCTTGCATTTTTGAAGCAAAATTCTTGGATGGCAGCCTAGAATTGGATTATTAACTTATAACAGGACAAAAAAAAAATCACATATCCTCATAGGTTCCTCCAATCCCCTGCCCGCCCTCTGGTTTTGGCAGCCACTGCTCCTCTGTGTAGTGGAAAAACAAGCTTAAGTGGATGGAAGAGAAATGAGATTAGTGGCCAGACAGCCCAAATTCTAAGCAAGTTCAGTAGGACAACTGCAAGCTTATTGTAACTCTGCTGACTACAACTTTTCTTTTTAACTGACTTAGGCCAGAAGTTTCCTTGCAGTCTACCAGGAAGCCTGACGTGTTTTGCAGCTGGCAATGTGTTTTGCAGCTGGCGACATGTTTTGCAGCTGGCAGAATGTTTGTTGAGAAATTGCTCAGTCTCAGGAATCTGAGAAAAACTATGTACAGTTCACAGTAGCGATCTGGGTTGGGGAGGGAAGACCATGAACACTGTTTTGGCGTATTTCTCCTAAGATCAGTGTATCCAAGCACTCCTTCCCCACCCCCAAGGTCTGGAATTCAGCTCTGGATGCTGATGTTGCAAGAAGCCACTTCATCATTGCAGAGCTATTGAGCAAAAGGGAGGATGAAGCATGAGAGAAGAATGTGAGTAAACCTGGACAGGACTTGGGAGACCTTGTCTGGAAACCACTGCATAACAGAGTCTTTAAAAATAAAAGCCTGAGACTGGCCCAGCCCCAGGAGCAGACACAGCAGCTGTATACTGTATGCTAGTAGATGCGCTGTCACACCCAGGCACAGCAGGACCCCATCCCACCTGCACATCACACTGTCACACCTGTAATCTGGACCACGTTGCACCTACATGTCACACCGCTGCAATCGCAGTCAGGACCATGTCACACCTATACATTGCATAGCTGCACCTGCAATCCCAACCACAACCATCCTATACATGGTATCTTCCCAGCTACAATCCAGACCATCTTCCACCTGTACGTTGCATCGTCGCGCTTGCAATCTGGACCCCGTCCCACCTATACACGGCACTGTTGCATCTGCAATCCGGACCGACTCCCACTTGTCTGCTCTACTGCCACACCGCCAGCCGGGATCACGTCCCCGCGATGCGAGGTGCTGTCACACCTGCAGCCCAGAACAGCTCCCACCCACACCTCCCTCCCCTCGCACCTGCAATCCCCCCGCCGCTCAGCCAGCACCTCTGCAGCGCCGAGCAACATCTCCGAGCATCCTGCGGGATGGAGTCCGGCGGAGCTCCTTCTCCCCTTGTCCCCAAACCCGTTCCACCGGCTGGGACCGGGGGAGAGCCGTGGGGAGGATGGTCAACCGGGCTGCAATCGCGGGGGGATTGATTCAGCCCAACTTCTCCCGACCGAGCGCACCCCGTTCCCGCGATCGCCCCCGGCGGGGCTCGGCCTTACCGCGGCAGCCTCCTGCGGACGGGGGGCGGCGGGGGGTGGCGCGGCGGGCACGGACCCTGCGGTAGAAAGCGACCCTCCGCCGGCGGCTGCCGCCGGGCTCTGCCCGCCCGCGGGAGCCGCGCCCGGTTCCGGGGCGGAGCGCGGGCGGGGAGGCGGGGCGGGGGGCTCCGGACCGGCGCTGCCGGGGAAGTTTCACCCCTCCCGGCGAGGGGTCCTGTCGCGTCACTCCCGCCCCAGCGTCCTGCCGAGGGCATCCCCGACAGTAGCCCTGACCCCCCGCCCCGGGCTCACCTGGGCAGAGCCTCCGCGGGGAAGGGCCCTTCCCGGAGCCGATGCTGCGTCCCTCGTGCCCTAAAGCGTTCTGACTACACCCCCTCCCCCCCCCCCCCCCCCCCCACCAGCAGAGATCCCCCTTTCTCCTGTCGCCCGTGGGCATCCTGGAGGCAGGTGCTAGTCCCCTGCCAGCTGCCGCTGCTCTTTGTCCCTGCGTGTGCACCCCGAGCCCGGCGTGGGGTCCCTCTGTCTAGCCACGAGGGCTTGTATCCACGGCCCGGGGCTGGGAGGTGAGTGGGGGGATCACGAAAGCTGGGGAGAGGCTACCCAGGCAGTCCAAGAGCCAAGGGACCCCGCGTCTCTGCATTTTAAGTGCTTCACTTCAGACGTCTGTGAAAAGGGGGGAGAGACGCCTTTACTGTTAGCAAAATGCATCAGTTCTACAGATGAACAGTGAAACGCGGAGTTAAGCTTAAATACCATCAGCCAAGTGGGGAGAGTTTAGTGGAAAAGTTTGTTGTGCTCTATGGGTCAGGGTGCTGTCGCCTATAGGCAATAGGGGCCACACTCGCTTCTGGCTTCAGGCAGAGCCACTGAGTATCGCTGTTCAGAGATGAAACCTGGCAGGGAAAATCATGGGTGAGGGAGAGAGGGATAACTGATGTAGAAATCATTATAAAGTGTTTTGCAAAGGGCTGCTGCAAGACTGCCAGAGTGGAGCTTAAACCACTGAGTGTGATTACAGGAGACTGGAAGATAGTTACAGGGTAAGAACGCAGTGCTGAGACTTCAAATTGGAAAATGAGACCTGAGGTTTTACCATTTGCTTGTAAAACACTCCTCTGTTTTTAGTGGAAGAGGAGAGAAATGGATGAAGGCTGCATCTCTCAGGAATGGCAATTAACCAGCGTGGCTCATCAGTTTTTCTTTTACTCAAAATATATGTTTCTAATTGGTATCTTATGCAATACTCAGGTGGGTACATAATTTGTTTTACAAATTTACACAGCAGGAAAAATGGATGCGTCCCCTGGAATCTTTCTCTGAGGGTATAAACCTGATTTTGAAAGAGCTATTTGTTATTTAGGAAATAGTAATTATCTTTTACTTCTGCTGCTGCTTTTGCTTTAGCCTTTTTTTTCCATCTCTGCATGTTTTTTCTAGTTTGATATGTGAAAAGGAACAGGGCATCCAGATCTTTCCCACTTGAGTTTATTTTTCTTCTCCTTCACCTTTTTCTGTTCCCTTTTCATTCTGGGGCAGCCCTGGCACAAGAGTGGGCTTGGCCACAGGGACGGCAGGTGGGATAACTTGCTCCTGGCCCTGATGGGATCCAGGGGGCTTCCTCTCACACTGCCTCATGCATAAGCCCATTTCAGGCATTTTCAGTGTCAGGTTTGTGGCCTCTCTCCCACCTAGTGACTGCATGTGTTGGAGCAATTGGCCATGGATCCTTTAATCTGCTCATCAGCTGTTTCCACAGGGCTATGGGGTAGCAGGGGTGTGTGGGGACTGTGTAACGGGCAGGAGACCTGCATCTCACTGTCACCTTGTACTCAAAGGCAGATAAAAGACAGCAAGCAAGCTCTTCCCTTTCCTCCCTGTGTGATTGCTTTACTCATCCTTACCCTAATGCTTGACACTTGTCAGTCATGCTGCCTGACCTGGGCATGAGAGGGATAGTACACATGACCCTAAAAATTGCTTGTGGAAGATAAATTATAACCACTGGGCTATGAAGGCTCTGCATCACGTAGGAGTGAAGAGCAAAGCTCAGCAAAGACAAGGCAATGAGAGAAAATTATATTTTGTGGAAATGACTCTCTTTTTCACCAAAACCTCTTTTGTCTGAAGCAGATATGAGCGTGGGGGTGAACAGTGAACACACAAGCGCTCCTTTGTTGGGATAAAGCCACATTGTGCATGTGTGTCCAGAGCTGGCTGCATACGTGATGTGGCTGAGGGGATGAAGGAGCTGATTTGCTTCCCTGGACCTGTATCTGCAGTGTGCACCTTGAAATCTTGCATCCTTGAAAAGCAGGCTGAACTCTCCCTGGGCCTTCATCTGCCTGCCTGGAGGGGGTGTGATCACTGAAGGTGCTGTTGAATGTCTGTCTGAATTGCTGTTTCTCTTTGGTGCTGTCACTGACAATTCTATCAGAAATGTGTAAATAGAAGTTCCCCACATGGACCAAATTCTTCTTTGGTTACACCATGAACCACTTTTTCTCTTCTAATCCACAGCTAGCATTTTTTTTTCCTTTGGTTCAGGCAAAAGAGCTGTTGACAAGTCTGTTTTTGCTCAATGGCACCCTGGTGCTGGTCCTTGGTTGCTCTGTCCCATACCAAAAGAGGTAGAGAAAAACACCACTACAGCTGGAAGATGGGGATTTGAAGCTGGGAGGACTGTTGCTCTCGTTGAATTGAGCTCTTAAAAGTGACTTTTTCAGTGGAACAAGCTACTTGCAAATCCCTCTTGGCCTGAATTGCTCTGTGATCTCACTACCTCCACTAATATTTAAATATTTTTCTTCTGTTCTCTTTTTTTCTTACTGTCCTGGGTTCCACATCAGGTTCCTGATATTTTACCCACAGTTGTACCCTGCTCCTCAGGAGGACTGAGACATTTATCTGGGGCTTCTGATGTGAAGGCGGGGCTGCAGTAGAGCTCAGGAATGTCTGAGACACATGAATGTTTGTGCAGACATTCCTCTTCCCACCAATTAGCTGGGGTTTAGATGGAGATCTGCCATGCCGAGAATGTCATTACTGCACAGCTGCAGGAATTGTTGTCCCAAGGTCTGATGACGAGAGCTGGTTTTGTGTTTGTCCCTGCTTGGATTAAAGCAGGACTCGTTTCCAGCAGTGGTGGAGGTTAAGAGCGCGTACTGCGCAGAAAGACTCCAGATCTTTTGTTTCTTCACTTCAAGCCCTTTGCAAGGCTTCCAGTGAAGGTCAGAACACAGAAAGAAAGAGCTTTTTGGTTTTGAGTCACAAAGCTATAGCACTGGTTGAATTTTCCTGAGGGAGGGGCCCCAGGAGAGTTAAGAACATCTAATATGAAGTATTATCTGTAATATCAAACGCACAATCATCTTTGTATTTTAGTGTTCCCTGAATCACAGGAGATTGATGAAGAACACTGGGGAGCAATCTAGTGTTTGTAAGTCAATAATGGTGCATGCATACACAAGGATTTAGACACACATTTTATGTTGTTGTAATGGGAGGAAGATAAAGAAGAAACATTTATGAAGCCTGGAGACACAGAATGGGTGAAATGCCTCAGATTGTGTAATTTAGATAAAGACTCGCTGATGTCCTATTATATAATGTAGCTAAGCACAGCCAATTTTTCTAAGATGTTTTCAGTCACTCTGTCTCTTATTTTGTCTTGTTAGAGATGATACTTGGAGAGCGAGAGAGTCCTTTTTTTCACAAGGGCTCATCTGCTCTTCTTGCCTACTCCCCACTTGAGAGCAGTTTTTTCTTCGTGTGCCATCATGTTTATTTCCCCAGCAACACCAATTGCATCTCAAACATGATTTCAAAGAGGTTAAAAGCTTCCAGAACAAACGTCCACTGCAGTTAAAGAAGAGGGTGAAGTCTCCTTCCGCTCACCTCCAGATTTCTACCTAATTCCAATTTAGGATTAACAGCTGTGCTTCCCATGTAATGGATTTTTAAAGCACTGTAGTTCTGGTGCTGATTATTCAGGCACACTCAAAGCATGGAGTAATGGGACATAATTTTGTACTGAATCAGTGCTCTGGCTTTCCTATAAATCTCTTACTCCTCGGTCTGCCTGGTACTCTTCCAGGTACACAGCGAAGCCATGCTTGCTGTCACTTGCCATGGATAAGGGAACCAGTTACAAACTTCGTCCAGGTATTTCATTCACTGGTGGGATACACATCTGTCAGCCAAACTGTGGGTACAGGTGATGTGTGGCTCCCTGCCCCTGTCTCTTATCCAGACCACGTAAAGATTTGTAAGTCTGCCAGAGCATGGCAATGTCTCCAGCTCTGGCAGGAAAGCCTTCTGCTTTTATGTCTAGCTTGCCAGAGTTCAGGTCCCTACTGCTAATAACTCAGTTAGAAGCATCCTTTGAAATGCTGTGTGTAATTCTTGATAATTCCCAGAACGGTGAATTTAAAGTGGAACAGATGTTGAGAAGGGGAATGCTAGTGTGGTTTACAGTGTGACATTAAAAGACTTTGGCTGATATAGCGTAATAAAATGAGGGTTGAGAGGGGATGTGATAATTTCTGAGTATTTCAGGAAAGGTGTCAATGCCACGCAGGAGCAAAATCCCCCCAGTTATTCCAGTGTGTGAACTATTCTGGCACAGGAACAAATGGGTGTTAATGAGAAATGAACACATTTAGGCTGGAGAAGAGAACAGGTTTTTTAATGGCCAGAAAAGTGATATCTCTGTCAGGAAATGAAAGGCCAAAAATCCTAGGCTGCGTTAAAAGGGAGCTTCATTGCTTTGTGAAAAGTGATTGAATGTGGGTTTGCCTGTAATAACAGATGCTAGTTTCAGTGACTACAAAGGGTCTTGGTCCTATGTTCTCCTTTCCTATTGCTTAAATATCTTTCTATAGCCTAAAGGAATGGAGAAAGCCTGTGATATACAGTTTTGCCCTCCTGTATTTGGTAGTGATCAAGGACAGATTCTCTCACAACGCAGGGTGGGGTACTTTAGGATAGGTCACCTCTCCTTGGGTTCCCTCCTCGTTCGCCAGATACTCACATCAGGCTCAGCCTACATCTCGTGCCTTGGTTGTGGTTCACTGGTGGCTTTCTTTCTCCCTTCATATCCTATCTGCCTGGTGTGTTTCATGCACTTTGAGACAGAAGGTGAAGGTTCATGGGCTATGTAGGTTTGACTGTCTCTTAAAATGGAAACTCCCTCCCTTGGATGACCAATCTGCAGTCACAGGAAGAAAGAATGACCAGTTTAAGACGTGTTACAGGGACTAGTTATAGCCAAATTACTACATTAGTAACACAACTCCTACCTCTTTGCCCTCCCCAGAATACTGGAGATGCAGGTACGCCAAAAATAACGTTACATTTCTGGGAAAGGATTTTTACAAGTTCTTGGGCCCTACAAGTTTTTGGGCACTGTGGTTAGATCCAACAAAACACAATACAGCTATTTAGTTTCTTCTCCAGTGAAAGAATTAGAACATCAGAAAAAAAATAGTAGAATAAAAGTTCAAGGCAAAAAACAAGAGATGATTCCTCACACAACATAAGTTGTGAAGCTCCCTGATGCAAGTTGTTGTGGACATTAAAAATCATTGAAGATCAATTCATGGAAGAAAAACAGACTCATGGCTATTAAGATAATACTTCTGGCTCTGGAAGTCCCTAAGCTGCGAAATGCTGGGGGCTGAGGAGGTGTTACGGGTGGGTACCATTATATGCTGTGCTTAGATAGGACTTGCAACTGTGAGGCTTCTGGTTTGGACACTTACAGAGACTAAATGTGGGTCTAGTTGGATGGAGACTTTTGTGTGGCCCAGTACAGCTGGTTTATGTTTTCGGTCTTTCTTCCAGCCTTCTCCTCATAGGTAGAGATAGCCCTCCACCACCTGCAGGGCATGGTTCACTGTCCGTTCTTTGAAACTATGTCTGCAAGTCTTAGCTAAGTGACTAGCAAAAGGCTGATTAAAAAGATACCATGTCTGCAAAAGGCTGTCTCAGTTCTTCCCCAGAAGGTCTTTGTTCTGGTTTTGAGCAAGGCATAGGATTTTTTGTTTACAGAGACAGCAGGTGCTGAGCTAGCACTGACTTAGCCAGGTTGCCCGAGCTGGTGGAAGGATGAAAGTACCACAGCAGGGCTAGACGTGGTTCGTTCTCCTTTAGGGTCACTATTTCCACTGTCCTAGCTTGCTGAGAAGCAGCATGTTCTGCATGTTAAGTATCAACATGGCACCGAATTTCATGCGCAGTTTTGATAAATAAAATCTGTGTTCTAATTGAAGGCATCCAGACAAGAGTCCCTTTGTGAGAGCGAGACTTAGACCTAGTGTGTGTCTTTGGGAGAAATGAAGAATTCATTCTGGGGAGGGAAACTGATACAAACAGCAGGCCATTTTCCTTTACAAAGGCTCTCTTTCAAAGATGGTGCATGCAGCAGAACAAAGGCTGACCCCATAATCTGTACTCAACAATAGCTTGGAATATTTGATACTTTGGCTACTGTACATGCATACATCATGCTTGGCTGTAAATAAATAGGGCCATGGTTGGATCCACTGTGAGGATACAGTCAGCCTGTTCCCCATTACCATTCTGGTTTCAAGGGAATGCTTATTTTGTGTCTCTGCCTTCTCCTGGTCAAGCTAAGTCCATGTTGCCACCAAGGCCAAAGGGTCTCAATTTCAAGCCCAATAACAAAGGCACAAAGGATGTTGCTACCATTTTAGAGAAAAAATCATTATTGATGACAAACTGGTTCATCATTTCTCTCTCCTATCTCTGTAACTTCTGTTTGTCATAAGGACATTTTCTTGGCTGAATTAATGGACAACAAACAAGTAGCCCAAGTAGAACGTGGGCCTTATAGGTAACTTGAGGCCCATGCTATGGTAAATGTGTAGACTAAGTCTCTGCACTTCTGTTCATCATGTGTAAACAGAGGAAGATACGACTTCTAAATCCTATCCTTAGATGCCTGAGATACTCTCATAATAGCATAGCAACACTGTCTCAAGCACGTAAAGCAGTGGTAGTGTGCAGATTAGTGATAGTTTTTGTAAGTTATCTACAAAGTTCTGTGGGGTTGTAACATATTTGCTCAGTTCATTTTGTGGTTATGCTCATAATGCAAGGAAAATTTGGGTTGCTGTACTGGAAACACAGAAAATCACTGGCTTAAGACGCAGTGTGTTTGCTATGTCAACATCTGAGCCTTTGTTAATATAATTGTAACTGGAGAACAAAGCAACCAGAGTGAGACTCTTGCAAAATCATGAGTTGTTTTACAGAGTGAAACAATTTTTTACTTGGACATTTAGATCACATTCAGTTCATTGATTAGTATTATGCAAGCATTTTTGCAGTGGCAGTTGTCAGAGCTTGGCATGAATGACTCGTCTCCTATGGCATAACATCACATGGCATGACAACACATAAACATTTTCTAATAATGTCAAAATCTTTGTGTATATTTCAGTATTCCGGCCAAGAACACAGAGATCTGTTCCAGCAGAAGAGCTGATGACACATGTGACTCAGTACATGGCATTGCCTCTAAATACATAAACACTCGACTACCATCAACATCTACTCTGAGGCTTTGTGGCATTCCTATAAATAAACCTTTTTTATTTTTAGTCTTTACTATTTGCATTCCTCAAATATTGTGAAGACACATGGTGATGAAGGGGCAGATTTTCTGGAGAACTCAACAGCCAGGTCCCTTAGGATGGGAGTCTAGAAAAATATAGGAAAACTATATAGGAAACTTCACACTGTCCTTGGAAAATTGGTAGGAAAGAATAACAGAGGATTAAATTAGTGGTCAAAAGGGTAAATATAAAAGGACCAATCAATCAGCCTGTGAAAAGAAGCCACTTCCATGGGTTAATGACTGGTTAAAGCATATGAAGCAAAAAGTTTTCACAACTGAGAGGGAATGGACTAATAGACTGCTATAGTGATTTATCCTGGGTTGCTTTTCTGTGTATTCATAAGTGATCTGGAAGAGGACTGAATACGGAAGTGACAGCAGTTCCTGATGATACAGTTCACTGAGAATAATAAAAATTAAAACTGACAGTAAAGATTAACAGAAGGAGCTCATAACGGTTATTGGCTGAATAGTAGAATAGCAGATGCAATTCATGTACTTCAGGAAAACAAAACCATCCTAACGATGCACAGCAGTAAGGTCTAAAATTAGCTATTGCCTTTCAAAGAAGAGCTTAAACTCATCATGTTATAACCCTATGAAAATGTTAACTCAATGCTCAGCAGAGAGAAAATGGCAAATAGATGTTAGATATTGGTCAAACAGAAAAAGAGCACAAAAGAGGAAACATCACAAGCTACTCTAGAAATGTTTTGCACTCACAGATGGGATGCTGTACACCCAGAGCCGTGCATGCCGTTCTTAACTTCCTTGCTGAAAAAAATAAAATTAAGCTGAAGTAGAAAGGATGTGGAGAGAGGCAAAAGGAGTGGTAAAAGTAATAGGACCGCTTCTCATAAGAAAACTTTTTACTGACTAGGAAGAGGGATGATTGAAAGGGTCTGTGGTTGAGGCTGCAGTGTTACGAGTGCGATGGAGAAGGTGAATATAGGACAAAATTATTCACTTTTTTTTCCCCAAATGAGAACCTGGAGTCTTAAAATGAACACATTTTTTTTCAGTAACACAGTTTTTAAACAAACAAAAGAAAATGCTTCTTTACACAGTCTAGCATTAAACTGTAGAGCTTATTGTTCTGCTGTAGATGCTGGAGGATAAAGAGCTTCAAAAAGTGATTAGAGAAACTCAAGGGAGAAAAGTCCATTTGGGCTATTAATCATAAAGATCCAGTTCAAGCTGTGGATCAGAAAGCACATAAACTGCATGCAGATTAGAAAAGTATTGGGATTAGCATGCCACATCCTTATTGCCTGAGTGTTCACTGCTGTCAAAGGCAGGATGTGGTTCCATACTGTATGGGGGACATTCATGGTTCCCCAGCAAGTGTTCTTCCCTTTTCCCCCTGAGCTATAAGGAGCTCAGTAAATTGGGTGCTAGGCTTCTTTTAAAAAATGACCTTCAGATTGTTTCTAGACCTGGAAATTCTGACTTTTCCAAGGTTACAGAGGAAGGTGGCAACAGAGTCTGCAAGAGCACTCGGATCTCCTGTGTCCTCATGGGATTATGGATTATGTGGATTATGTCCCACGGGACCAGGCAGACCAGTCCGCCTCCCCATGTGCAGTTCTGCTTATGTTCTTTGCAATTAAGGTAGCATTTAATCATCTGCTAACATTTTCAAAACACATATCCCCTGTCACTGGCAGGTTTTGAGATAATTGTGATACAGAGAAGCTGCCTTTTCGGAAACATCTGAAGACTGCAGTCACAAAGCTGATGTGACAGGGAGTTTCCATAGCTTGCTCTTGCCGTACAAAGGTTTGTTCCTTATGAGTCAGCCACTGATGTGACTTTGTTACTCATCAGAAAACTGCTTAAAAGAAAAGACTACTTTTGAGTTGAATTTGATTAAGATCTGAACGGTGGTGCTGGGGCAGAGGCTCAGAGCTGGGGTTAGCAGTAGGATGGGGTAAGGAGGACCAACAGTTTTCTGCATTGTGTTGGTGCGAGCTTCTGCTTTCATACTAAACCCTTCCCTCCTTCCAGCCACACAACAGCTGTGCTGAGCCCCAGGGGTTTGTGTTAACCTCAGAAAGCAGCGCATTTAGCCCTGCAGCCTACTTGGGGCACCTGCCTGCCTGTGTTCTCAGCCATGTAGGGACGGATGTGCCCCCTCTTGCAGCTGGGTGGGCTGCCTGGGGAATATGCCACCTCTCCACCCTGTGTTTATGGGACCAGGCAGCTGAGCCAGCATGGGAAGGGCTGTTATTTAACATTGCCATGGGCCAGCAGTAAATGCTTCTTTCAGTTACAGAAGGAAACAGAAAGGGAGTGGTGATTCACGGTGAACCTCTGAGTCACAAGGCTTGCAAAGGTTATATTAGGGTAGGGCGGGATATACCCTACCCCCTGCTTGATGGCAAGCCTTCAAGTCACTGTCTAGCTCCTGTTTCCCTGCTCTTAGCAGTCTATGCTGCCTCGTGCTTGTTTCATTCGGACTATATTGCCTTGCTCTTCGCCCGACTGTTTTCATAAAGAGTGAAAATCATGGTCCTGGCCTTGGCGCTGTGCAGTGAATTGCTTCAGGCTGGACAAATCAGTCCCCTCCCTGCAAGGCCAGGCTCAGAATGAAGGATGGGTCATTGCAGGGGACTTTTGTCAGCAGCTGCAAAGCCAAGGCAGCGCTGGTGCTTGTGTGCCCAGAGAAACTAATTGCAGATACACTGCAGATCTATGGGTCTGGCCCTCCTGATCTCTTTTTCGTAAAATTTAAGTGCTCCCTGTCTCCTGAGTGTCTGGCAGACAGGGACCGGAGGAGACCTCAAGCTGTTGAAAACAGGAGAGAGAAGTGTGGCTGGAGTGGTGGAGGGAGCTTTGCCCCTTGCCTTGATGGCCTGAGAGGGACCAGCTCCTACCAGTGCTGCTGAAAGCTGCTGTGGACTCTCTGAGTGTTTGTGTAGCCAAGTATTGCTGTAGCTGTAATGCTCTAAGGATGTAAACAGTGTGATACATGCAGGGAGAGACATCTTTTTTTTATACTCACTTCAATTTTCTTTTATTTATTAAGAAATCTGTGCAGGGCTTAGGAAAACTAGTCTTTAAAGCTGTCATAATCTTTTAAAAAGATGAGCCTGAAAGCTTCAGCTTGGCATTATCTGACAAATTTGTGAGACAAAAGCTGGGGATGTGTGTAGGTGCTGAGCTTTATTTTCCAACTCCATGAATGGAGCCATAAATGAATGGGGAATGGACAGCTCACATCTCCTCACCACATCAAAGGGCCTGTTTCTCCACTGAGCTCACCCTACTGGAGGTAGTTACGCTGGTGGAAGACACTACCGAGTCAGGACAGCAGATTTGTCCAATCTCACATGCTGGGCATGGGGTTTACTCATTTGACTTGTTCTTTCCATTCCCTCCCTGCAGATCCAGCGTGTTCATGGGCAGTTTTGTACCGTGGTAGCTCCTCTGCGTTGGGATCCCATGTCTGGTGCAGCAGCTCCTCTTGGTCTGCGAGATCCCTGTCAAATACGTAGAGGATATCCTAAATGGGAGTATGGAGGCAGGGTCCCTCACAAACACCTTGCACTCATTTTCCCTCCAGAAAGTCCAGAGGAATAAATATCAGCCTTGAAGTGGTTTCTTATAGAAACAGCATGTTGTTTGCCCTGAAAATGAAGAGCCTTTTCTCATTTCCAAAAGTAGTATGATAAATATTTTCATTTCAATGGGTTTTTTTGTTGGGAAGCACTTTCATTTAGCTTCTTATCACAGTGACTGTGGGGCTAAGAATAACTAGAGTCTAGCAGCTCCTAGCTGGTGAGACATGTATTTTGAGAACTGAGTTCAAACTGGCATTACTCATAAGTAAAGAAGGAAAAGCTGCTCCTGCACTGAGCTCAGCTTCCTGTGGGCCTGAGAGAAAGAAGAGAAAGATCATTTTTCTTGAGCCTCATCAAAATTAAGACCATTAGGAACACAGCACCAGGCCAGTCTCTTTGTACTGAAGGAACCTGATAACAAGGAGGACAGCGATAGCTGCCTTCAGCCCTCCAGCTGGAAATCGCTGATATTTCCTGGAGAGCCACTGTTGGAGCTATCCGTGTGAAACTAATTAGTGAGGGGCTGGCTTTTGTTCCAGAGCTTTGTGAAGATACTGCATGCACAAACCTCTATGTGTTAGAGTGAAGGGAAGCCCTTTGCAGCTTTTTTTTTTGCGGATCACAGGGGGCAAGGCTGGATCCCCTGCTCAAGTGATGCAGCTGGAACCTTCCCGCAGTGAGGGGGCTGCCTTAGACCCTTGGGGAGCTACTGCACACCGATGCAGCAATGTGCAAATGTGCCTGTCTACACTGGCCAGCTTCTATCGTCTAGCTGTGGTCAAGTGAGTTAAGACACAGCGGGGCACTGTCCACAGAGCACAAGCCAGATGAAGTGTGGGATCTGGTGGCTTGGCTGTAGGGTGAGCTGCTTCCTCAGACAGCTGGATTAAAGCTGCCACAGGTCCCTGAGCTGATGTCTCACCTCTGTTTTACCAGGCTGATCTCCAAATTGTTACCCTTGGTTGGTCCTTGAGAGATTTCTTCAGGGATCTTCTGACGGCCAGAGGAGGGAGAAGGGAGATAAGGCAAATGCTTTTCAATCAGAGGAGCTCAGCAGGGCTCTGTGTGCCCCGGCTGCTCCCAGTACCCAGCACCAGAACAACGGGCTTTCAGCTGGGCAGCGTTACGTGTGCCCTGGAGCTCCACAGCTTGGACATTTGCAAAGCCAGAGGTGGAGGCCGTGCTTTCTGAAGGGGAAAGGAGTCTTGCCTTTTTCCTGGGAGCAGATGAGGGCAGTGTGGAAAGGTCTGGGTTGCCTGTAACGTGGGAGGTGAGCCGAAATGCCGGAGGAGTCAGGCACTTGGAATGGGAGGGGGCAGATAAAGCCCGCGGGACTGCCCGGGAGGGAGGGGAGGCAGCGTGGGAGGTTTTGCTGCCACAGAAGGGGCAGGGGAATTGCTCCAGTTTTTGGCTTGGAGGTTGGATTGTGAACCTCAGTCCTTTTTGGCTTCTTCAGGCCAAAAAAAGTATATCTATTTTTTTTCCTGAAACCCACATTTTAGTGTGAACAGGATATAGAAAAGGGATTAATTTGTGTCAATGAAAAAAAGGAAGCAGAAGCAAAAATGCGTGCTGAAGAGTCAGAGACATGGTGTGAAATGAAGGGCCAGTTGCTGTTTGGAGTTACAGCTGGGTAAAGGCAGTGTCATTGCACTGAGGTTGATGAGGTTTATTAGATTTTTCTGCCACAGATGAGATTTCACCCCCAAGAAGCCAAAGAGGAAGCTGCGAATCTTGGCAACTTTTAGAATCACGAATCAGTATTGGGGGGGAGGCAATTTGGGCTGTGATTAAAAACAGAGGATCGCAGAGCCTCTGGGAGCCGGGACTCATGCAGAGCAACACTCAGCTGCTGGTGACCCGGAGAAATGGGTATGGCAGGATGCTCTTGAAATTGGAGCACTGCCAGCAAGCTGTGGTGATCTCCAAGAGGGTGCAGGAAGATGCTGATAGCAATCAAAAGCAGAGAGGTATAAGAAGGTTTTCAAGGTCTTCACCTTGCATGAAGGAAGCGCTATCACACTTGCTTCTGTCACAGGTATTAGTGTAGTGCAGCCACTGCGGAAATGATGGGGGCAACCAGGAGAGCCAACATCTGGCCATACTTCCACACCTGGATGGTGGTGTGACTCTGGTTGCAGAGCCCGTTAGGTGCCTGAAGGCCTTTGGAGATGCGAATCTTTGTCCCCATGCCCTTCTATTAAATAGAGACATCCTATTTGCCTATGTTAAGGGCTCTGAGATCTGCTGGGCTGTTAAGCTCAGGGTTATGATCCCTGTCAGCTTCTCTGGGGAATGTGAAAGGGGCATGCTTACTAGCTGTGTGATCTCTCTGCTCAAGCCATCACATGCCCTGGGAGGGTCTGGGCATCCATCACTGCCAAACCAGGCAACAGGCACTGATGTAAAGATCACAGACAGTGAGATACTTTGTCTGGACAAATGACTGACTATCCTTTCTGGGAAGATATAAAAGGGTTGCTGGCGGTTATATAGAAATAAACAGTTGTGGTATCAGGAGGCCTGAGGGGATGCCTGCACAATTTTTTTTTCTCTCTCCTTTTTTTTTTTTTTTTTTGTTTGTTTTGTTTCTTAACTTTGGTAAATACTAGCTAGGGAGAGCTTAAGCAATGCTTTCAGACTCTGCACTGTGCAGGTCAGATATGGGGTTGCTGGAACTACCAGAGACTCCACTAAATTCCTCTCTGAGGATTGATCTGAGAGCAGCAGTAACTCCAGCTGTGCTGGTCAGTCACAGGCCAGGTAAGAATTTCTTGCCATGTATGGAAAAGTGAGCTTGGGAAGAGCTGGGCCATAATTTCAAGCTGAAATGCAAGCACATCTGCTTGTTGTGCCTCTAACTGGATGTGAACTCCCTTCTTGAATTCATTTTGATTTAGAGAAAAAAAAGCCCCTCTTCTAGCTATCCTCGATGAATAAGATGAAAACATGCCCTGCCAGCACAGGTAAACCCAGTTCTGGGCTCAGAAACCTCCAGGCAGAGCCCTGCAGATGCTCATTCCCCACTCTCACACCCATCTGTGCTGTAGTGACCACAGACTGAGCCCTTTCTTTCTACTTCCTTTTTTTGCAGCTGTGGTTTGATTTCTCATGTAGGGCTGACCTTGATGGGGACTACGACCACCCTGCAAGCTCCAGCTGCTATTAGGGAGGGCACATAGAGCCAGAGCTGCAGGAGAAGGTGTGCTTATGTTGTTGGTAAGAAGGGGTTTGAGCCCTGTCTCTTGCTCTTGGGTGAAAGCTCTTCCTCTCCCAAGGACAGGGATGAAGGATGGGGTATCTCAGCCCTGAATGGGAATGACTAAACACTTGCCTGTGATGCTGGCAGCGTGGCAGCCCCTTCCCCATGGCCTGAGAAGAACCGTACACTGGCTTTTTCATCAAAATTATGTTGCATGGGGTAGTTAATCTGCATGAAGAGGGAAAGGCTTAGACATTCAGCTGGGTAAGAGGAAAGCCTGAGCCTTCAGGGCCCTTGATGCTGCTTTGTGCTTTGGGTCAGCATTGTCACCTCAAAGTCTCATGGCTGATTGACATACCTGTGAGTTGGAGTGTTTTGCTGAAAATAAGTGGCAAGGGATTAAGCCTTCTTATAAAACATGGCGGTTTGGCACAAATTGTGACCTCTGGTAAACATCCCTTCCAGAGACTTTACTAAGTAGAGTTGACAGATGAATACCTGCCTATATTAATTGTGCCTCAACTTGTCCCTCCCTTCTTTGTGTCAACAAGTGGGTGCCTACATAATTTTCCGTACTCTTGGTGTTCCCGTTGATGTAGTGCAGCTTTCACTCCGGGTACTACACTGGAGTACATCTTCCTCTCTCTCATTTGCAAAGGAATAATTTATTGCCCCTGGACTGCAAGATGGTGAAGTGGCTCGGGGCAGCCATGTAAAATGGCTTACAGATCATTGATTGCCACAGATGAGAAGTCAGCAATTACACTATTTACACCACAGTTGTTTTGTTTTACAGCCTAATTTGCGTTCATTCTACTGTAACAAACTCCCGAAGAAAAAAGCACCAGTTCATTGGTGTTACTCATCTGTATAATTAAACAGCAAGTGCCTGATCTGTCAAATAGATAGAGGCTCATTCAGGTTTTGCTTGCAATGTGTTTGCTCAGTGGAAGGGTGGAGCCCCTCAGAACTGGCACAGCTCCATTAAAATCAGCTTTAACAAAGCAATGAATGGAGGTCTAGATAGTTACCCAGGCTGCTCTTACAATGGGCAAGAGTGCTGATTTCAGACAAGGGGCGTGCTTAGGTTTTGGGCTGTATTAGCATCCCAAAGCTTCCTAGATTGAGTGGGCTGAGCATTTAAACCACTTGAGGAAAAAAAGAACCAAGTGTGTTCCCGATCTCCAAACCCTTTCCCAGGGTGAGAGCATGTGAGGATGACCTCTTCCCTTCTTAAATCATAACCTGACAGTTTCCAAATGGGGATGTATTGTAACAGCTCTTTACCATCTCTGTCCTTTGTACTTGGATTGTGCACAGGGAGTGAATGACACTGACCACACCAGATGGCACTGCTATTTGATTTTCTGGTTTATAATTGACTTGCATTTCCTAGCTGCCGTGTGCTCTTTGCTCTTTGCAGGGAAATCACACAGCGGAGCCATGTGAGCACAGCTCTGTCCCAGATCACCCTGTCTGTGAAATAACCCTGTGGGAGACTGCATCGTCCCTCTCTGACCACATCTTTGTGGCTTCATTTGAATCCCAAGAGATATAGCTATGTGGCTCTAATCCTTGCTAGTCTGGCTTGCAGGGGACGATTTATGAGTGTTGGACGAGCTTTGCCTGCCTATGTTGCGTTCTGTTAGGTGGCCTCCAAGACTCAGTGTCTGCGTCCCCAACTGAGACTGAAATCCCTTTTAAATAAGGCTTGTAAATACCATTCTGCCTCTTTTCAGGTCATTTGGGTGCCAATGAACTCACCACAACCATGCGAGACCATGTACATTCCTTACAATGACCAGAGCCATGCTCCTTTGCGCTACTTTGTCCACCCACTGCTGTCTGTGTCTACCTTTTCTGCACTTCATCCTGTTGCTGGATTTCACCAGTCCAAATCCCCTGAAGGGACACAAATCAGGCTACATTGAAGAATGTTTGCGGTGGCAGAAGACTAAGTTTTCAGTGGAGGATGCTTTGTATGAGCCTTTCAAGGGCAGCTTATGGAACAGGCAATGTCTGTCAGATGCAAGGGATGCAGACAACCAGAGCAGGAGCCGTGAGTACTTGTCATTTTGCATTTATCCAGAAATACTAAGTGAATATCCACAGAACATGTGGGCCTCTGGAAAATGAGGTTTCTCTCCTTGAATGTGAGGACAGGCATAATCTAGGTTTTTCCAAAGAGTCCTCACTTCTTGCAGTTCAAACTTCAGACTTTTTTATGTTTAGGCATTGACAGTGCAAATGCCACTGACACGGGTGAAGGAGAAGACTGTAGATCCGTGCTGGGTTCTGCTCTGGGACCTGTGTGAGTGGGTCTGGTGGCCAGCCTTTGCTGTGAGTCAGCCTGGTGACAACATGCCACCTTCCTGTTTCATGGTTCTGGTTCCATGGGTTTGCTTTTTTTTGTTTGTTTGTTTTTGAGAATCACGTATCTATTTCTGTGTTCTTTTATGATTTTTAGAGAAGTGATACCTTCAGATTGAATGTTCTTCCTGTGCAGACAGCATTGGGGGCAATGGGTAGTGACTTGCAATAGGTATGAATCAGATCTACTCTGCACTTCTGTGAACTTAAAAAGAGGAAGTACAGCCATCTGAGATGGATCAGTACTCCCTGCGTTACCCACACACATCCTCCAAACTTCTGGCACCTTGGCATATGCTGCTTACCATGGGTACTGCTGGTGAGTCAGGCAGAGACATGCAGTCCTTCGTTTAGGTGCATGTAGTGCCTGTACCCTTAGTGCAACAAATGTATGTATTTCAGTAAAGATGTATTTTTCATGTGTGTATTTCTTTATATCATTTCTACCAGAACTTCATTGGCAGCAACAAGGCATGTGCTCGGCTTTTAGATTAGATTCCTAATAAAACACCGTCTCGGGTGCCCAGCTTGGGAGCACTAAGCTTTCCATTGCTTGGGGAGATATTTTTCTACTCAGAAATGTAGATTAGTTAGGTAAATAAACTGTATTTAGCTGAAGGGAGAAAAGAAAATAATTTGGTAGCTCACTCTATTCTTGTTAATGGCCACCACTTTGTAGATTTCCCTGTGTCTTTGCTTCTTTGGCACCCCAAAGCTCCCAGAGCTGCTTTAGGTGAGGCTGACAGCTCACCATGAATGTTTGGACAATTAATTCAGATTCTCCCCTCTGCCTGCAGCAATATAATTTCCCCTGATTTCTGCGTCTCTCCTCTTTGAACAGAAATACTTCCTAAGTGTCTGGAGTCTGCAGAAGTTTCAGGTCTTTAATCTCCTGCCTTTCTTCCAGATGCCCACAGAGCTTCCTGCCAATTTGCATCTTTTTTTTTTTTTTTTTTTTGCCAGGAACTTAGGTTTCAATCAACCAGCAGCATCTGCAGCTTCAATTAGGGTTTAAGAAGCTCTAAGGGTAAGCAAAGAACAGTGCTGGGATAAGGCCAGTGACCTTGAGGCTTTCCCCAAGGAAGTAAGAAACCTGTTGAGAGGCAAGGCAAGACCTTGCTGTCATTACACTGCAAGGTCAGCCTAGTGCTCCTTTTCTTGCTGGTTTTCCCTTAATAACCTAGTCCACTCCGTGGTCATCTTGTGAATCTGGGAAACTAATTTAGGCTGAAATTTCCTTTCCTCCTGCAGTCTCTTTGTCCCTCTTCAATCAGCGGCAAATTCAGGAGCTAACTTGTGAACTGGCTAACCTGAACAGGTTTTCACAGGCCTGGGAAAAGACATGTTCATGACCCAGAAGTTACTTCACTACTTAGTTCCACGTGTTGTCCCTAAACCACGTGAGAAAGAAAATTCTGAGTTTTGCATCGGCAAAGCAACATATCCTCTACCTTAAGCAACATATCCTCTACCTTAGCCTTGTTGTTAGAAAGAGATAAATTCTGTTCTGCTGTGTTTCTGAAAGCCAGACTAACTCCCCAGATATTCAGCCTGAAATGTGTATGCAGTGGATAAAAATTCAGCCCAAACAACAGGAGTTTGAAAAGTTATAGGGAAGAAAACCAAGGTAATCACAGGGTAACCTTCCTTGAGCCAGTCCTACCAAGCTGATCAGACCGTAGCAAAGTGTTGCCCAGTGTTCTTCTGTTCTTGTGCATAGGCACCACTCCACTTACGTGATTAGATAGTCCATATCTGCAAATCCTTCTGAGCACACACTGAACCAGCATGTATCTTAAGAGGAGGAGGTTTATCTCAATTCTTAGGTAATCTCTTTATTTGGGTTCTTGTCCCCTTTGATTTAAGACATGAAAGCAGGAAAATAAGCCACCAGAGTTGTTAAATTCAAATGTTAATGTCACTTCTCTGCTGTGATTCTTGAGTAGAGGAAACCTGAAAAGTTGTGTAAGTCTTTGAGAAAACACTTCCTTAAAAACTAAAACTAAGGAAGTAGAAATTAGGATCTTCATAAAATATGCCAACTTTCTAATGATCTTGGTATTTCTATTGTTGACAAAGTTTACTGAAGTCTACTTATTTCTCACTAAAATATCAAAAAATATTTCTGTTGACCTGAGAGGGATTTGATCCAAGCCCCTCACAGAAAATCAAGGAAAATATCCCAGGAGTCATGTTGTCACACACAGTATGTTGTGTCTCACCCTCTGAGAGGGTGTCTAAAGCTGCACGTGCTCTGGCTGCTTCATTGCTCCAGAGTCTTGGGCCACTTGTCCACACTTGTACTCTTTTGCAGCTGGTTCTGTCCTATGCACTGACGTGTTTTTCTTGTGGAAGCAGAGTGTGTTGGTGAAGGGAGGGAAGAGCAGGCACATGCTCACATCCAGCTCTGATAACTAGCTGGGAAGTGGAGCTCCCACATACCTCAGCTTAGATTTATCATAAAAGTACATATAAAAGTCAGCTATTGCTCCTGGCTTGGAAGCAAGCCAGCATGGCTATGCTGATTTGTATACCTTAAAAACCAGAGAAAGCAAACAGAGAACTCAACCAGAAACGTGCCTTGCAGTAGCTCTCGAAAGGGACAATTTAATTACACTTGGTACTGCCAAAACAGGAGAAGAACTCAGCTTGGAGCTGTGACAGATTCACCATTCCTTGGGCTCCTTAAACCACAGCAAGAACACTTTGGGGAAGACCTGCTACTGCTCAGACAACGGAGAGAGATATTTTGAGGTGATGTTATCTGTAACAGTCCAGAAGTTTATACAAATAACTAAGTCATCTTTTCTGAAGGAACTTCAGGCAGGTGAGATGTTGTTCAGACTACTCCCAAAGTGCATTTTGCAGGCATCCCTGAGCAAAAGGGCTTTTTGGTGACCACATCCTTCTCTGTGACCTGCTTGTGCCCCAACCAAGCTCCAAGCCTGGCTGTGTCACAGCCTCCAGGAGCCCCCTGTCCCCAGGAGTTGATGCAAAGGGGACAGAAACTGTCAGGCGAACGTGGCAGGGGGATGCCCTGCCAGGATCAACAGAGTGGTGCCCTGCTTTTGTGTCCTCCCATGTGGACATACCTCTTGACATCTCCAGCAGAGAGGAAGCATTTCAGGGCAGGGAGCTGGACCGGACCAATGCAGCAGCCAGGTCATGCTGGCAACAAGATGCAAGGAGGAGGTTCACTTTTCTTCCTCGGCTGCACACTGTGAGTGCCAGGCTGTTGTGAACACCCAGCTGTGACCTCTGTCAGGCAGCTGTGCCCACAGGCTGGGAAGATGGGTGCTCTGCCTCGGGCACACAAGCCAACGGCTCTGCTGCTGAGCATGCACTGGCAGAGCTGAGTGAAACACTGGGTTGCTCAATCCTGTCAAGCCTGGGCACGGAGGCTGAGCAGCAGTGCCTTAGAAGTGTCAAAGAAGAAAGTCTGGATACTTATGTGCTCAGGCAATAGCTGAATGAAGACTTTCTTGAGCTGAGACCTTGGATTGCACCAAAATTTAAATCCTGGGTTGCATCAATTCCTTTCTTGGTCACAGTTCAGCTCCTTGTCCTTGCTACCTATTAATATTTTCACGCTTCTTAGAAGTGCATTATTTTTCTTTGTTATTTATCTAGTCTGACATTTCCTGGGCATTATTTCTGTTCCCTGATCAGGACCTCCCCCCTTGTCCTCTCCTATTGTAGTGTGATGACAGCATGAATACTTCTGGCGTGAATGTTTCTGTGGACACAAATGCTTACCAGCTTTTGCAGTGCTTCATGTGTGCCAACATTCAGGGAGAGTATAAAGCTGAGGTAGCAAATGCTGCCACACAGTCTTCCTTTGAACGAAATCTTGTGAAGAAGGTTGTGGGAGATGTTTATATCTGCCTCTAGGTTATCCAAAAATCTTCTAGGAGAACAGGACTCTGCAAAAGCAGATATGATTACTAATGAAAGCCAGGATTTGTATGTGTTAACTGAATTTCGCACCTCCCTCCAAGTAGTGGGGAAAAAGTACATAGGCCTGATAATAAGCATTATGAATGAACCCAGATGTTTTTGAGAAGACAAATGCATAGCCACAGGTTGTACATCAATCTCCTTTTTTTTTTTTTAAACAAAGGATGTTAAAGAAGGGTACAAACTATTTCAGTAGTTTAGGACTGAAACAGGCTGACAGGCTGAGGGAGTTGGGGTTGTTCAGCCTGGAGAAGAGAAGGCTTTGGGGAGACCATACAGCACCTCCCGGTACCTGAAGGGGGCTACAGGAAAGATGGGGAGGCACTCTTTATCAGGGAGTATAGTGATAGGACGAGGGGTAATGGTTTTAAGCTGAAAGAGGGCAGACTTAGATTAGATATTAAGAATAAATTCTTTACTGTGAGGGTGGTGAGGCACTGGAACACGTTGCCCAGGGAAGTTGTGGATGCCCCACCCCTGGAGGTGTTCAAGGACAGGCTGGATGAGACTTCGAACAACCTGGGCTAGTGGGATGTGTCCCTGCCCATGGCAGGGGGGTTGGAACTTGATGATCTTTAAGGTTCCTTCCAGCTCAAACCATTCTATGATTCTGTGATTCTGTGACTACTGGTCCTCAGATGCTGTCTGAAATGCCAGTTCATCTGCACTCCAACAAGGCTTTTGCCTACAGGATGCAAGAAGCAGCATCCAATGTTTGTTTTTTTCTCTGACCTACTGCTGAGTAATTGAATCATCCCAAGCACCAAGCTAATGTTTTTCCTCCCTAGAAGAACATAATGTTACCAGGAAAAGGAAAGGAGGAAAAAAATAAAAAAGACAGCTGCAGGTGTTTACTCCAAATGCCATACAGTGTTTATCTGAGACCAGGAAAGAGCATTTTTGTAGCTGAAGAAAATGTTCAAAAAGCCAAATGAGCTCAGGGAGTGCTGTGCCCCTGTGACCAAAGGGGTCTAGAAGGGTACAGCAGACCTGGCTGATAGCATGTAAATGCAGATAGGCAAAGACAAAAATGTAGCACTGGGATTCTGGAGTATTTTTCAACACTCCCGAGGTAGATACCTGAATTATAGATGCTCAGAGCTGCCAGAGGACCAGCCTAACAGACTGGCTATTTCCATACAGCAAACAAGATGCTGAGAGAGAATAATCAAACAAGATGCAGAGAGAAGACAACCTGGGCTCATTTTGACTCTTAGTGAGTACCCAAACAAGCATCCCTCTTCCAGTGGTGTACTATGGGCCACCTACACAATGAGTGTACTGCTAAGTACTTTGGGCCAGGACCTGTTGTTGGTAAGTTTTTGGTTCACTCCTGTAGAACTGTCCAGTGGGCAGGTAGAGAAACTGGGCAGAGACTCCTGCTCCAACATTCTCCACAGAGGCTGGCAAATTCATCACAGCTATTGCTGCTATCACCTGCTAGATGACAAGATATCAACAAGCATTTCTTTGTCATTCTGTGTTTTGGTCTGCCTGTCTTCAGAAGGAGATGGGCACTTGCTGGAACAAAATAATTTTTTCCTGGTAGTGTCACCAGGTTAAGAGCAATAACTTTGGGAAGAAGGATGGAGAGGAAGCTACCAAACTGTGCTGCGCTGCATTAGCAAGAGCAGAGGCAGAACATTTCCCTTTGTGCATGAGCTCCGGAGATGTTACTGTTACACACAGAGACTTTAGTGGTCCAGAAGACCCTACAGCGCAGAGAGAACACTAACAGGCAGGAAGCCTGGCGATGCAGATAGGGCATGTCTGTGACTTTTAGGGTCTAGCCCAAGAGCCTTGTCACTTGAATGATATAGAAGGAAGGGGAAAGAAATGAAATTATTTAAATAAAGCAAGTGTTTCTTGCATGTCCACTGTTTGCTGCTTCCATGGACAAGGTGCTGGGGCTGCCTGAAACTTCCAGCAAACCATTTTTTATTTTCCAAACAAAACTGGGTTTTGCACAGAATGGGTGTCTTTCAAATATCTGGTTTCTGTGAAAAGATTGAACTTTGGGGTTTTTGGTTGATGAAATGAGTCCATGGGGTTTTATTGAAATGCTACCTTTAGTTTTCCTTTTTTTTTTTTNAAAGCTTCTCTTTCCAGAAGAAAAAACAATTTTATCTGTATTCAACCTGTTCTCCAGAGCAGTAAGACCGGCAGATCAATGGCTGCATTTCACCCATCTGTTGCAATCTGTATCTCTGTTATCAGTGGTCACATCAGTGGTGACTGGAATGTGTCCCTCTCTGATGCCCCATCCAGGAGGAGCCACTCCAGCAGGTGCTGGCTGTCAGCAGTGCCATGCTCTGGGAAGTCCCTTGTCACTTGGCTCCTCTACCCCGATGTATGTTTGCCCTGCTCTGCTGTACCTGCTTTGCAAAGGGAGGATATCCGCTCTCAGATGTGCCTTTTCTGCCTTGTTGGTGAGCACTCAGCTCAGATAAAAATGTTAGACTATCATCTCAGAAGTTGTATTACTCTGATTTCAGCTCAGCTGCAGCATCCCAAGAAAGCAGACTTATCTGGGTTTCCAGTCATGTGAAAGCACCAGCATAGAGTGCATGTGGTATCTGCAATGGTGTGTGTGTGTGGGCAGATTAGTGTCTCTGTTATGTGGATGGGGAGCAAAAGCAACTCAGCTGAGGCTGGTGCAATTAAACACGTGCAGCTTGGATCAGGATCCAACCCTTAACATTAAACAGCCCTCAGTGATTTTTTCCCCCAGACCCGAAATTTATTTTCGAATGATGGAATCGGCACTCTAAAGAAAGACTTTTAATGGAAAAACATTTCAAAGGTACAATTTCCTGCTACCAGTTTTGCCATGCAGATACAGTTCAGGAGCGTCTCTGCTTTATCAGGAGTCCAGCTGTAATTTGTTCACTGGGTTGACAGCATTCCTGGCAGGAACATGGGGACTTCTCAGATCTTCAGACCTCTTGTCTGCTGTCATTTGATGATACAGTAAATCCAGCTTTAAGTACCCGTTACCAGAATGAAAATACCAGTATCCTATGCCACAAAGCACTGATGCGGCGCATAAACTCCCTCTGCCCATCCAAGCATGTGCTGAAGGCACTGCTGGTGTACTGCTGCATGGACAAGTTTTATGACACATTGGCTTTCGCCTGCTTTCCTGCACCTGGAGAAACACCAGCCCAGGTTCTGACTTGTGCTTTCTGCCTAGCTGGAGAGATCAGGCGCCTCTGCCTGATGTGGATCTGATGAGTGCTGGGATGCAGCCCGGCTGCCTGGGGAGCTGCATCCAGAGCTGCAGATCTGGCCTCTGCCCGAGACTTGCCTAAAAACAGGCAGCGCAGCTCCACGCTGTGGGGAAGGAGGGGAAGCAGCTGGGGAGCTGATTTCTCTGCTTCCTGGTACTTCATCCTCTGCTGGGATGCTGAGGGGGATCCACTGGTTGCTCCCACCCCCAGGTCTCCCCTTGTCCCTTCTGCAGTGCGGGGCTGGGAACCTCACCCTTCCTGAGGCTGCTTTGGAATCTCCCCTGGGATGGGCTGCAACTCCTGCCTCTTAACATTTTTTTCCACTTACAGGCTTGGAAACAGCAGGTAACTTTGAGAGATTGGACATGGGACCAACAAAGCCCCGTGGAGGGCTTTGCTTTCCTTCTTTGAAGGTGTGTTTCTGCTTACGGGGGATGCCTGTGGCAAAATTTCCCGTGTCTCCATGGGGAGCAGCCCTGAGCAGGGGTTAATCTTCCACTGCTTCACCCACTGCTACCAAAACCGCCTCTTCCAGGTGATGGCCCCATTGCCCACGTAGCACATAGAAATCTCTAGTACCATCCTGCTGTGGCTGGCTGTCCATTGTTTAAACTCCCCAATGTGCTGATAAGGTCCTGAGCGTCCCTGGTCCTGAGCATCACTGGCACTGGCCAGCTGAGTGAGGCAAGAACCCTTTTCTTAGGGACTAACTGCTGAAGGCAAGGCCAGTCCATGGTGCAGCAAGAAAGGCTGGTGATGAAACCAGGCTGCCTCTGCCAGGGCTGCCAGCTCTCCATCATGGGAATGGGGAGGCTGAGTGCTGCCAAAAGACCTGTCTGATGCAATATTCCAGGTGAGCTGGGGAGTGTGGCGAAAGCAGGGATAACTTGCAAGATTGATCTGAACAGGTCACTGCTCTGTGTGCCCCCTTGAACAGCAAGTGCTGAGGGTGTTTTGGGGCCTCCTGCAATGGTTAATCAATGACCTTTTTTCAGCTGATTTCCTCCTCAAGTAGTTTTGCCTTGGGTTGGACTTGTCCCAGGCTACCCTTGGAAGGTCACCAAGTGAAGAGTGCAGCAGCGTACAGTTTCAGCTTGGTATTGGTGAATGGGTCCAATTATTTGCCTGTTATGTTGGCTGACAAAGCCAGTTTTACCCTTTAAGTGTCACAGCTTCCAGCAAGCTGTCTGCTCATCCCTACCCCTAAATGTCATCAGCAGTGACATGGATCCCTTAGAGTCTTGTTAGTGTGTCTTGCTGGCGGCATCTCTGCTTTTGATCCCAAATGGCAGTCTCAGCCATCTGTGCGTCCATCCTGGTGCTCAGAACAAGGCAAGGAAGCTGCTTTCCTTGCCTAGTAGCTCATGCTGATCTCCATCATTGGCATCAAACACTGGGAATATGTTTTTTTTCCCTTTTGCCAAGTCAGGTAAGGTTTCTTTGATGGTAGACACTTGGATGGACGTGTGCTCAGTGCTTGCTTGGATCTGTTCAAACACACAGCTTGTTTTGCTGCCTTGATAACTGTGCCATGGCTGTAGACTCTGCCTTGAGCTGCCTTTTGCCATTCGTTGTGTTGTTCTCATTATATTTTCTCTTCACATGCCATGTAGTCAGAGAGGTACCTGCTGGCTGCTCATGTGCTCTAAGGCTGGACACCTTTAGCGGAGCCTTTTAGCAGCTTTGATGTGTGGAGACTGGGGATGTAGTCTGCTTCAGTTGCATATTTTTATTCTGCTCATGTTTTTACCATATGAAGATTTAATCCAAGGTTTGGCCTTGCTTGGATTACAAAAATTTTATTGACGCTGTAGTTGCTGTATCCAATACAAATGTCAGCCCTGTTACTTCTTCCTCCTGCTCAGGCTTGTCATGGCTCAAACCTGGGACTTGGTCGTTCAGCTTACGTTTGGTGCCATGCAGCCGCTGTCCCTCAGGCCGTTCTACAGCACCTTGTGACACCTCTCTAGCCCCTCACACCCATGGTGGCATATCCAATTGTCTCACGTGCTGCCAAAGAAGGTACTTGAGGGTCTGAACATCTTGTGTGTAATTTAGAATCTCCTCAGGGGAGTGTGGATCCTGCCAAGATTTAATTTTGCTTTGTTTAATTGCCAGTTTGGTTTCTTTTCTGTGTGATGCTGAAAAATGCCTGGGAGCCCAGCCTGCTTACTGTTGATCCCTTTGCCTGTTTACCTTCTGCTTTCTTCTGAATCCCTATCACTTCAGATCAGAAGTACTTTTTTCCTTTCCTTTCCTGAAATTTTGACATAATGATTTCTCTTGCAGTAATTACTGCTGGTGACCTTGTGTGGCATTTGCTGACATACTCTGCCCTTCATCCTTCAGAAGTAAAGCACTCGCAGTGCATTTTTTTTGCAGCAGATTTTCCTCCTCTGCTTTGTCCTTTGTCCTCCTCTTCATTTCCTTGTAAATAGCTTCTGGTGCTGTTTTTTCCATGTGTTTCTGGGCTTTTCCAGGCCTGCTTAGTGAACCAGCTCTGTGTCTGCTTCATGCAGGCTGCCTTCGGAGGGGTACTCATTAACTACCCCGTGCACGTCTCCAGCTCTTGGGTGGCAAGTGGAGTGTCTTTGAGTATTTCTGAGCGCTGCCCTGGCAGCCCAGTATTGTCTCTGCTGTCTCCCAATGGCAAGCTCTATCCCCTCTGCTGGGAGCCCGCAGACCCTACAAGTTTATCTGAAAGAAGTGCCTGAATCTGTCCTGGCTGTGGATTATGCCCCTGCCTTACTGGGAGGTCCCAGGAGCACGTTTGCATGGTGCTGGTGTGCAACGTGCTGGCTGAGTGTGTGCAGCAGAGGAGCTGCAGCGTGTCCCTCTGCACGTAGCCACGCACAGCTGGTGGCTGCTCCCCCTTCTCCTGGACGTGACTGCAAGCAGGGAGTTTGGCTGCTGGGCTCAGGAAAGAGCAGAGCTGGATGGAGAGGGGCATGAAGCTCTTCACAGCACCAGGATGCTGTTGGGATCAGGTGTGGCAGTACTGGGAAGTGGCTGTGAACATGATAGTGGTTGTGGTGCTCCTGAGATGTACAGATCAGAGCTATGGGTGAGCTGGACCCAAATGAAGACCCAAATGTGTCTCCTCACTCTTGGACATGATGAGAAGCAGTGTTATGTTGTGGGTAGGACAGTGTGATGGGACCTGGGCTCAGCTCTGCTACCATCTTGCTGAATGCCCTTAGTCTGGGTACTCTGCTCTCCAGACCAGGATCTCTCTGTCTGTTACATGGGATTTTGTGGCTTTGTGGTGTATTTTAAATTCAGCAGATTGACAGCTGCACAAGAGATGAGTCTTATTCTTGTATCATACCTCTAGTAGGGCTAACCCTAAGCTAACTACTGATCTAGACGCTCTTGGAATCAACGGGGGGTTTATACATCAGTTCCTTGTCGACATGGTGTCATGTCCGAATTGTGATTTATGATGGTAATGCTCTCTCAACACCTTCTAATTTTTTAGTAAAGATATTTTTGTGAAGTATTGCTCTTCAAGCCCAGACTTATTAATGCATTTAAGGTATCAACAAAGTAACTGGTGGAGCAACAGCCATTTAACAGGCTGACATGGCTGAGAAAGAAAACCTGCCTCCTGTGCAGCTACCCCTGGGTGGGGGGGTCAGGAAGGCAGAACAGCAGATTAGTAACTGCTCTGCTGATGTCTTCTTACTACATGAACAGTATATCAGCAAGGAAATTGCAGGCTTCCCACTTTGACATAGTTACGGTGATAAATTAGGTATACAGGAGAGCTAATGATGAAATTAAATGGAGTTATGAATATATATTAGGTCTCTTTCCCAAGGTCAACTCTGGATGACACAGCAAAGGTACTATAATAACAGGTAAGCATCGGGCAGTGATGGGCAGCATGTTGCTGAAGCCTGGACGCTAACGTTTGTTAAGGATGTACAAAGAGAAGGAAGAAGATAGGAGCTTTGAATTCCAGTGTCTCCCTCTGCTCTTGGTGGAGCCCTGTTTTTGGTAGGCAGTTTTGCCTCTGGCCATCCTGACAGTTAACGAACCACAGCACCAACCTCATGTTAGTGTGAAGGTGCTTTGTTAGGTAGCTGCACAAGTGCAGGACTCAAGATCTGAGCTCTGGGCACCGGGTGCCACAGATACATGTCCTCTGCAGGCAGTGTCCCAAAGGATGGAGACTTGGGCTTTTCGGATGCTACTCAATAATTTAGAAAGCGGTTCAGCTTACTTGACTGCAACCCTGTATAACCTGGGACAAGTAATTTTGGTTGACATTTCAGCAGTGACTGTGATTTTTTTTTTTTTTAAGCACCTTCATGTTGGATTGTTTAGCTTGGGGCAACTAAACTGGATTCAAGCCAAAGCTGCCAGCCTCACCTCTGCAAGTAGAGCTCTCTCAAGTAGCATATCTCACATACAGAGGTCAACTTTCAGTTGCTTCAGAAAAGCCTGTCCTTACATCCTCTGTCCTCCAGTTCCCTGTGGTGCATACAGAGATAACAGCGCTTCCTTTGCCTCCAGGAATGCTGAGGGCATGGACACAGTAAAAACAGAAGGGCACTGGCAGATTCAAGGGGATCAAAAATTATCTTAAATAGATTTTTTTTTTTAAGTTTTGATTCCATTTCCAAAGTCTTTGTAATTACCACAAAACAGAAGTCATACAGCTCTGCAGGCTTTGCCCCACAGGTGGCTCCTGTGTCATTCCAGAGGAGCTGCACACCCTGCAGGGAAACACTTTGTGAAGCGGTTCTTGAGAGACGTCCCTGTGCTTTCTAAGTGATACAAGAAGTTTTATTCATGTTTCACCAAGTGACCTTGCCCAGAGCTGCCGCTCTGAAGTAGAGTCTCTAGAACTCTGCAAGTTGTGTGTATGCAGCAGGACTTTGTCTCTACTCTTATTCAGGTAAGGATGTCCTTTTCTAAGGTGAGGATATTAAACTGATCAGTTTTCATTCTATTTTTGTTTGCAGTTTGTAGAATAAACGGAAATGAGCTGGATTTGCTTTTAACTGGTGAGCAAGTGTGTCTGGCTTCTACCCCAACAGGAAAGAGAGGGGATATACACTCCCAGAGGAGTGCCTGGGCTGTCCCAGCTCTACAGGAGCTGGAAGCTACAGCCTTGCAGGAGAGAAACGTCTTACAAGCTCGTGTCATCATGTGTCAGGGCACCGAGGTCCAGCCTTGGGAGAGTCAGGGGTGGGAAGCGCTGGCAGTGGTGTAAGATGGGCCCGTGTGCCTGCTCTTGCAAATGAGCACTGTGGCACAAGCGTGAGTGGGTCCTGCAGCCACTCAGCAAAGTGAGTGGGATGGGGACATCACAGGTCTCTGTGCCCGAACAGACCCTAACCCTTATTTCACTCCTACTCATCCTCCTGAGTACTTTCTGGCAGAGGTATGGGTTGTTTTTTTTTATTTTTTTTATTTATTTTTTTATTCCCCTTAATCTCCAGCCCTTGGAAAGGTGCTTGGAAACACCTCCCAGGGTGGGGATGGACTCTCCCTGTCCCCTCTGTTGCCCGAGGCTGCTTGTGCTGGAAACCTCTCGTACCCTGGCAGGACGGCGCTTGTGGCAATAGCCGGCTTGTGACAGCAGAGGGAGACGAAAGCCCGGCGACTGGCCGGGCGCGGCGGGGCGGGGGTCTGGGCTCAGAGCCGGCGCTGCCCGCGGCCGCCGTGGAGGGCATCGACTGCCTTCAAGATGTCTCTAGTGCCAAGCACTATCTGCCTAGAAATCTTATCCAGTAGGGAAATACAATATTTACAGTGTTGTGTACAGTATTTGAATTCATAGCCCAGTGCGAGCCAAATTCTGAGGCAGATTTCCAGTATGCAGTTTTCAGCAGGTAGCACCCCCCCCCCCACACACAAAAGAAAAAGGAAAGAGAAAAAAGACACAACAAGAAAGAAAAAAGATAATCTAAAAATTAAAAAATGAAGAAACAGAAAAAGAAAAAAAAGAAAAAAGAAAATTAAGTAGGGGCAAGAAAGCAGCAGCTACTGATTAAGGATCACAGCACAGCCAGCAAAGGTGAGAAAGCACAGCCTTGCAGGCCTGGCTTTAGACTCAACAAGGATAGAGGTGCCTTGGTGTTATCTGTGCACTTTCCTGTCCCCTAGAATTTTGCAGCCCCTCCAAAACTCCAGCTAGCAGGTGCCTGCTGCTGCAGACTGGTGCGTTCACATCCTTTGTCTTTGGAGCACACTGCTCGTGTGAGGTGGAGTGAAGCTAGAACAGTTGTCAGCCTGCATGAAATCCCAGATGAATGTGGGCTCTCTGCAGTAATGGGGGATGTTACTTTAAGTGGCTCAATAATGCTACAGCTTTGCTTTCTCTTCCTCCATAATATATAAACTCTTTTACAGACCTAGATGGAATTTCTTTGACATTGCCTCAAATTTCATTGTTTTAAGCTACTTTTGCATTTTTATTGGCAACCCAGTTATAATAGAGGGAAACCATATAACATTAATGCTGCTTTCTAGGAGATGCCTGGTAACTGTGAAATATAAACCAATAAGGTCTTGGACTATAGCTTAATCTCATCAGCAGAAATCAGATAGTGTGAGGAAGAAATTGTGCTACTAACAAGTGTTTCCAGCGATCACTGCCTCGATGAAATGGGATGGAAAAAACAGAAAATAGAGCTATGTCTGGATCCACACAGTTCCTGAATACAGCAGCCCAGAGAAAAGAGCTGGCTGTGCCAGGCAGCAGCCTTGCGATTAAAATAAACAGTTCTGTGCTCCTCGAATGCTGTAGCGCTAACACTACTTTGGTGAGCCTCCCAAGCCAGGAGACATCAATTCTCTTCAACTACAGAGACAAAAGGCAAGTGATCACAAGAAAATGTGGATAGTTTACTGACATTTTTAGAGACTCCTTCTAGGTTAAGAAAGAAGTGTGGGCTGTCAGTGCCTTGGGGATTGCTGTGGGTATAAGCCAGCACTTCGATTTATTTCCATCCCCCTAGGAGCAAAGATTTAGGTGAGGCATCATTTTAGCTGCTGGGGTTTTGATCTCCGCAGGTTGTTTGAATGGCTGTCTGTGGGGTTTAATATCCGCTTCAGATGATGTGCAAAATCCACCCTAAAAGCTTCCCAGTACCATCTCTTAATGCCCCCCCATCTCTCCTGTTTAATGTCCTACCCTGTGGTGCTGTGTGATTATTAGGCAGCTCACACAGCGTAGTTTAAACTGGAAGAATCTCTGTTTCTTAACAATTTATAGCCAGCAATTATTGGGGTCTTAAGGTCACACAAGCCTGTGTTCATAAGGTAGCTCTTTGGAGAGCAGGAGGTGATTACTCAGAAATTACTGCATTTAGCTCAGAAATTTACCTCAAAAAGAGCAGCAGAGAGATGCTTAAAGGGGCCTGTTCTTGGAGTGGGACAGCAGGAGAAATTTAAAATGTACATAGCCTCTTTGCTTCCTGTAATCCTAAAAGGTCTGAAATGTGTTCACTTTCCTTTTCTGGCTGCAAAGGTCTGACTTCAGTGCATCCTGACCCTAAGGCTTGCTCACATCCCAGTCTCCTGGAGCCAGGCTGCAGCAGTCCCCTGACCCCAAATTCAACCACGAGGTAGGCATTGCACATACACGTGCAAACACCCACCGGTAGGCACTACAGACAGCATGCACTTAAAAGTGAACATTATGAATGGCCTGATCTCATTCTTATTATTTGAGCACATAAGCTCAAAGGCCACCAACAGATCTCCTGGCCTCCCCAGGATCCCGTCCCCAGCCCTGTGCTCTTTCAGGTATCTGGCCTCAGCCCTCTTATACAAATATTTTTATGCTGCATTGCTATTAAGCAGACATCCCCTCTGCCCACAGTGCTGTTCCTCTCTTGCTCTGTTCCTCATGTGCCCCTGGAGCTGTGAGATGAGCCCAACAGCATCACTGGGGCACTTGTACATCCCTTGAAACACTATTTTTTTAACTGTTTAATTAGTCCCTGTAATTAACTACATATTGTTTGTTGTTCCTTTTCAGTTGGTATTTACCCTGTGGGACTCGGGGGCCCCTGAGAGCTATCACACATCAGAGTGGCACAGGGAACCCATGGAAGAGGAATTACGTGTGACCTGGGCTTTGGTAACAGCTCAGGCAAGGGGGGAAGAAACCAACCCCAACTCCCTACTTTTAAATACTGACCTAGAGAGACTGGAACTGGTCTATAATGGTGCTCTTTAGCAGGTGCTCTTCTCTGTCTCTCCAGCGTTCATGGGACCTGTACACACACCTCCCCTCAGCCATCCCAGTTGCAGGAAAAGGGAGCAGGGCAAAGCATATTAAGAGTTGCTTGCCCAAACATATCTAGCCAGAGATGACAGGATGATGGAGAGGTGGTTCCCATGCCCCCTCAAGCAGCAGCAGCAATCCTTCCCTGTCCGCGGAGGCCAAGGCTGGGTAGCCAGCACACATGTGGCACTGGGGATGGTGTGCCACATAGGACATCTGCATGGCCAAGGCGATGCTGTGCTCTTGCCAGCCTGAATTTCCCCGTCAGGTGTTTCTGGGATGAGGAGCCCTGGGAATTTTTGCTGGCATGCTAAAAATTAGTAGCCAAATAACCCCCTTAAAGGTGTTCCTTTGACATTTTCATTGCTTATTATTCAGAGGCTTGCTGCAGCCACAGTCCCTGATTTTTCCTCTAGCCCATACATGGGAGCAGGTGAAGCACCCACTGGTGTTGGTGGGAGTTCAGATTCAGGGATTTCTTCACTGGCCAAAAACATGATATAAAAAGTGTCCTTTCTGCTCAGGTGCTGTGTGTGGCTCTCCAGCTTGTACCCTTATGTATCTAAAGAAATGCCAGTTCTTGCAGACTGATGGATTTGAACATGTCAGCATGGCTAAACACCCTGTTTAGAATTTTTAAATGTTTAATTTGTAGTGATGGGGACTAAATTGAGAATTAAAACCATGCACAACAATCTCATGGGAGTTCCCTCTTTCCCTCCCACTCCATCTGGAATGAAGAGGAGTTGGAATTATACATGAATTAATGAATAAGTAATAGAGAGTCACACAAATAAATATCAGATGCAAGGGGTTTTTTTTTAATCAACCACAAGTTAATATTTATTTATGTAACTTGCAGAATTCCAGCCAATGGCTGCATAAATATTAATTACTAATTAAACTTTAATAGCAAAGCAAACCCCTTGCATTTTTCTAAATGTATGTATTAAAGCCATCACTGTTTGTTTGGAGAATTGGTTTTGTGTGGGACTTTGGTCAAGCAGTGACAAGAATATCGTTTTAGAGCAGGAGACAACCTGGGTTAATCTTGCTTTTTGCTTTGATTCTAGTTGCTCAACGAGACAATGAATTAATTTCTTTTTTTTTTTTCCTTCCCACAAGGAGATGATAACAAATTCAAAAAGAGCCCTCGGCAAAACTGGGGCATTGCTGTACTCCCAGTTGTGCATCCCCGCTACATTTTTGACTGATTTCCAATACAAATGGAGGAGGATGGCTTCTCAGCTAGTCAGCACAGCTCGGCTGGCAGCAGTAGCTGTGCACATTTAGACCAGCTGATTAGCTGGCCTGTGGTGGTAGTTTTGTATTTACGTACCTTTTGGCAGCCTTAAGGTTCACCTGAAATTACCATTTTTGCAGATTGCCATGAGCCCTTTTCTATTAACATCTTGGGTCTACAAGTCTATAATGTCTCTATTTATCGCTTTTTGGTGAACGTTACTAAACCCACCTGAGAAGGAGGTTTACAGAGATGAACTTTCCTCCTCCTCAGAGAGACTGAGGGTGAAAAGCCGGAGAGTGCCTGCAGAGCCATGGCTCAGCTCTGAGTCTGCCCTGCGGTGCCTCACACTGCTTCGCCAGCAGCTCTGGTTGCTGCGTGTTGTCTTACTCTGGGGTGTTTGCAGGGGTTTCTCAATGCTGTAGTTAAACCACCGTTGTCCCCTTGTCCTCCAGGCTTGCTGCTGCTCTCCTGGTTCCCAAGCGGCTCTTGCTAGAGCCTTGCTGTGATCGGGGGCCCCTGGGCTGCAGCTTCCTTGGGCTCGGGAGGGGGAAGCAGGAGAAGCAGCCCTCGCCATCGGGGATCTGTGACTAAAGGAGACAATTGAGTGTGTAACTGGAAAAGGGGAAAGTTTGCTGAGCTGTGGCTTCAGCAGCGCTCGAGCTTGGGTGATGTATCATGAGGTGAAACTGCCAAGTGGTGCAGCAAACATCTAAGGGGTAAACAGACATAAGATGCTCTAGGAACTGAATGCACTTTTGGGTAGAATGTGTTTTATACGTGTCTATGAGACTTTAAAGGGGGAAAAAAAAATGCAAGCCAGAAAGAGAACTCTGTCATTCTGTATAATCTCATGCAAACTGTTGCTGGTACCCCCAAACTGTTGCTGCATCCTTGTTCTGGGGGAGTGGGGATGTCCACTTGTGCTGTGATTTCAGTTTGGATTTGTACTTTGCACCTTTATTTTTTTAATTACAGAATAAAGCTGGTGGGGCCAGCCCTGGGTAAATCACATCAGGACATTTAATCCTTTCAGGGAACCAAGGTCTGCCTCCTGGTATGGTCCCACTGTGATCCCCCAACCCCATGGTCTGTTGTAACTATGGTCTTGGAAGTCAATGAGGTGAATTCCAGTGCTCTCCAGGATGTGCCTGTGTAAGCTTTTGAAGGCTAAGGCTTTAGTAAGGATGGGGAGCAGATAAAACATTTATTGCAGTGCTCTTGTCTTGGGTCTTATTTAGTTACAGGGACAGTACTGGTTAAAAAATTTAAGAAGCAATTTTCTTACCCATTTTGTGATTAATGGAGCATACAAAGACATAAGTTAATTAAAATCAGCCAGGCTTCACCCAAAATTCAGAGATTAGTAATCTGTAAGGTCTGAAAAGACAAGTACATGACCTAGCTTCCTGTGCAATAGCCCCAGATATCTCCCCAATGAACTTGCCTGGATGTTGTGTGCTCTTTGGTTCAAGAATGGTGGATGGCCTTTGAGTATGTCTGTTTTAACTAGAAGGTAGAAACACAGGCAGAAAATAAATCAAGATGGTTACAAGCACCATAAAATGAAGTGCACAAATTTAAATGTAAACCACTGAAAATGTACCAGAAGTAATAAAGACAAAACAGTGATAGAACTCCAAGCAGGAGCTCTGGCTAATTCTGTACTGCAAAGATATAAAGGAAAATCGATATTTAAAAAAATGAGACCTTTAGCACAGAGCCTTGCTAAATGGTGTATGCGACAATTTAAAAGAAATAACTTGGAAGTTACAAGTGCAGTGCAGAAACATCTGAATAACTGACATTTAAAGAATTAACATAAAATTATTTCAAGATAGCGATGAAAGTAGTTGAGCACTCTTCTAATGCCCATGTAAAACCAGGCAGCTTTAACGGTGCACCCTCAACCTTGAATGCATCTACTTAACCATTAGCACTGTGTTCTAGCTCTCTACAGGCAATATAAGAACTCAGTAGTGTCTGGACCAGCCTGTTTAGATTAGATTATTTTTATCTTGTCCTTGGCCTCACTATTAGGTGATGAAATGGCAGGCCAGCATGGGGCTTCCTCTATCTCTGTTCCTGCTGATATCATGGGCAAAACTCTGGATGGATAGAGAATTAAATCAGCATCCCCTGAGTAAGCCATCACTCCTTTGCAGAATGGCTTTCTCTGTCAGTGGTTGGCATAAACAAATGGAAAATGCTATGGTATTGTCATACATCCTTAATTGATCCAAATCTTTATGCAGTACGGTGCTCTCCTTTTAATGTGGTCATAGATTTAATTAAACAAATACTCATTATTTAAGCAAAGATAAATTTAAAGTCTGTCTCATTTCTTTCCAGTTAATCCTTCCCTCTGCACCTACAGCAGGCAAAAATCAGGAGACAGTACCAACACCGGTGTGCAAAGTTTAAAAGATTTCTGTATTTTAGTGACTGTGCAGTGATCTTGAGTTGGTTTTTGGACTCCACAGGTCCTGGCACAGCCCAATACCAGACTGGGTGGCAAGGACATTTAAATATGCAATAAAGTGAATGCACTCAAGCGTAATGAAACGCCAATGCCCAAAGTGATGCCTGTGCAGCCGGGACAGCCATGAGCTGGTGTTCGCAGAACCAAGCCCTCCACCCTTCAGACAGTGCTCTGTCTTTACTGTGTGACTCCCAACAAGGCTCAGAGCAATGAGACACTTCCCTGCTAACTCGTGTTGTCTCCTTTCCTGCGTACACAAGAAGCAGTTGTCTCTGGCTGACACAGGCAGTGCAGGGAGAAGAGGACGGGAACACCTTTTAACTGCTTTGATCAGTGCAAAAGAGGTTTTGTGCCTCATTCAGATGCAGATTCCCAAGTGGCTGATGCTTAATGTCCATCAGATCTTCACTAAGAAAAGATACACCATACACCTAAATCCTGTCCCATAATTGCTGACCTAACTTTTTATTGGGTAGCGGTGCAAACATCTGAGCGAGGATATGAAAGAATCCCTTCCTGATGTTTGGGATTCAGGCTACCTGCAAACTCTGGCATGCCGCCTTTGCACAGACTTCACATTCCCAGGGTTACCTTCAGAACTAGTGGGATGTTACTAACCAGATTTTTTTTAATTACAGATCTGTGGAACAAGGATGACAGCTAATGCGGTTGATACCTGACACAAGTTCAGAACCAAGTCATGCCTAAACCAGAGTCCCTCTCTCACGTGGACTCTCTGGCTTCTCCACTGGCTCAAACTGCAGCTTTTGCACTTGGGACATGTGTTGCCTCTCTTGCCTTTGCCTGGCCTCTTATTTTTCATGACACTTGCAGGAATTTGCATAATTTTGAGGTCTTACCACCCTATGAAATGTAGGCTTGGCCCCTGGGCTTAGAGGCTACCAGGAGAACACCTATGTGCAGTGTTAGGATTGCAGTGGTAGGATTTCTGCTAGAAACCAGCCTGAAAAGGAAGTGAGGAGCACCTGGAGAAGTCAGGAGCTGTCCCACATCTTTGCTTATGTGGGGAAGAGTGTTAACACCAGGAAAAAGCAGCACGCCTAGAGCCTGGGTGTGTGCCAGTGCTGTAAGCTTGAGCTGCACTGCACAGCCCTTGCAAAGCCCAGGTACAGCCCTGCTGTGATAGATGGAGATGGGAAATTTTAAACCAGGAGCATTGTACTACATTTTCCATTTCTTAGAACTCAGATAACATATCCAAAGAGGTTTAAACCAATATTTTTGTCTGCTTCTATTTTCCTATTTTTTTTCCCCATTTAAAACTACTAGGGCTATTTTTTACCAGGTGTGAGATTTTTCTCTCCTTTTAGCATTTTCATTAGCACATTTTTTCTAACTATCTTTTAAAAAATACAGATTTCTTCAAGTCTTAAGTTTTATCCTCTTTTTTTCTTGAAGTTTTGTGAGTGCTAGCTCTCCATTTCACAGTTTAGCTGACTTAGGGCTGGGATGTGTTAATTGTTCAATGATTTAAATGAAATATCAAAGGAGTTTTTATTGATTTGCATATAAAAGTTATGAAACCCAATATATGGCACAACAGACAAATTAGTAGGCCATAAAAAGCACGAATGAATTACTATTTTATTAAAGCTTTAAGATAACATGCTGTAGTATCAGAATATAAAGGTCAAAAGGAAAAAAAAGGAAAATTTAAATGCATGAACATTAATGGACTGGGGAATGTGGCTTTACTAATAACTTCTGTGCATAAAAATTTATATTTTTCAACACAGCAATCATTTCTTTTACCCTGTTGGGTATTTTAAATGTGCTCCTGTGTATTTAATATTAATTTAGTCATAAAATAAAAGGCAGTAATTCAGACAGTAGCCCATGTGAGCTATTAAATTCAAAGTACCATGTGAAGTATTTGTGGTTATGGTTCCTTGCAGTTCTGGATAAGACACAAACAAACCACTTCTGACAAGGTGAAAGCATTTGCTTTCAGAGTACCTGTCCATGCTCAGCTCTGGGTTGCTGCATTTCCTTCTCCAGAGCTGACACTATCTCTGATTAGATTGTTTGGGTATAAATTATGAGAATATTCCTCAAAAAAAAGCAGAAAATGAGGATTTGTGCAATATCCAGGCTTTTAAAGGGGGATTGTAAGTTCTCTGAGTCTATCTAAACTAGCTGATGTTGTAGTTCACTTCTTCTTATACGAGATCAGCGAGCTTTGCTGCCTTTGAAAGTGAAAAGATGTTTTTGCTTGTCCTGTTCATTCACTGATACAGGGCTGAGAGTTAACCAACAGCAAATGGGCTTGACTGCGAAGCCAGGGAGCTGTGTAAAACATCTGCATGCGTTTCTCTGAAAGCCTGAAGCAAATATTCCCTCTGCTGCAGGGGCAAATTAATACACAGCAATTAACCAAAACTCTTCTAACTTGCTTTTTCTGTGTATGTGCTCTTGCATTAAATCTTGGAGTGCCTGGTTGTTCTCCTGTTAAATGTGTCGATGCTAAGACTCAACACAAGCACTTCTCAGTAAGAAGAAATTAAGCCTGGACTCAGACTGAATCCTTCAGCGACTTGGCTCAGCTCCTGCAGCTCAGCTAATATGTATCTGTCAGCCTCCAGCCCTTAACACTACCCATGCAAAAGACACAGAGACTCCTGGTAAAACCTTCTCTACAGATTCTCTCTATATTAGGATACATCATTACATAACATTTCAGAGCCATCTCATCTTTTGATATAAGGGTCTTGGAGAAAGATCTCCTTGCCCCCCCCTCCCCTCTGTACAGAGAATCCAGGCTCAAATCTGCTGGTGGGAATAGCCCTTGCTACAGGGAAGTATGGAAGTTAAAAAGGATTTCCATGGGTCCTCCTTCCTGTAACATGTTTATCTCAGAGGTCACATAGTGTCTCATCTAAAGCTGTGCCTAGACAGAGCATACTCATTGGGGCAGAGGATGCATGTCTGCCATAGCTGGGGTACAGCAGCGGTTACTTACACAGCTCCTCAGTTCCATAGTTCTCAAAAATAATGAATCAAAGACAGCTGGCAATGCAGTAAAAATTACTTCCTTCCTCCAACACTGCTTCTTGCCAGCTAGGGGCAGTTGAGAAGTAGTTGGTGAGTTCAGTGCATACTTTGCATACTTGATTCTTGCTGAAGTCCCAGCTGCAGCAAGAAGTTGATAGCAACAGTTTACTTGCTGCCACCTCTGTCTGCTGGCTGTAAAAGAGGGGATGAGTGCATTCCTGTGTGTCACAACAGGATGGATAATTATGACCCTTCTGACAGACTTCTTGGTCTTTCACAGCCATACATCAGGGCTGATGCTTGGCCTAGGCTCCTTCCCACGGTGAGAGCCCAGCTTGAGCTACTCAAAAATGCCCCAGGCTCTGCCTGGGGTCCTTGTGGTCAGAGCCACTAGGACAAGCCTGCATCTGCCATCACAGCTGTCTTCAGTGTCCCCCTGCATCTCATTGTCACCTTTCAGGACACCAAATGGTCTTGCAGGATATGAGAAATGTCTCCATACAAATTCAGCCCTCTTGTTAACTAGAGAGGAGAAGGATAGATGGATGTACATGTCAGGGACTCCTCAGCCAGCTGTCTTCCCACACAACTGGTCCTGTTTTCCCTAATACTCCCATCCTGCAGAGAAACATGGTAGACCCATTGCCAGCATGCTGGAGATGATCTGAGGGCAGGTGTTTTTGATATTTGTTGGCTTTAGTGAGGATGAGATCACAGCTTGGCTGGGAAAATCAGTGCAGGCCACCCCTATACCTAGAAGGAAGGGTTAATTCACCACCAGGAGAGAAGAGATGTGTGTGGGCAGGCACAGCATCCCCACATCGGTGAGTCAGATACCCCAGAGATTCAGCTGGCAGACGATGGAAAGGAGAAGTAGGTCAGAGCAGACAAAGACACTGAGGGGTCCATCTGCTGGATCAGACAAACCGGTAGTCGGCAGCGGAGGGGATATCTGACCTCCTGCGTGGCTGATATGCAGAGCAGTCAGGAGAGCATTCACCATCCTGTGGCCTGCTGGAGGGGTGATGTTTAATGACTGGCAGCTGGAAAAGCAGGTAGCAGGCTGAGAGAGAGGTGCATGATAGGGCTCCACCTGGTCAAATAGCCGGGTAAGATTGTAAAGCGATGGGGAGTCCTTTAATTATGTGCTTGCTGCATCAATTAGTAAAGGCAAAAGCATTGACCTGCTTAGTTTAATTGGCAGAGCCAGTGAGGAGGGCATCTGACATGGGCACCCTCAGCCTCCCTGGGGAAAGCTAAGCCCAAATGACTCCGAAGTTGCAGGAGACGAGCTGTGGCACAGCTGGCCGTCTTCACGCCGTCACGTTACTGCACTTAAAAGCAGCTCCTGTGGTGGGAGCAGTGCAGTCCTTGGCCATGAGGTCTGGAAAAGCTCACTTGAAGCCAGTGAATATGCACAGAGTGAAATATGTGGTTTAGAAATCAAGGCTCCAGATGGGAAGGTCAGCCTTTTAAATGAAAGGCATTTCACTTTCCCTGGCATGCTAGTTTTGTCTGGGTGGGCTGGAGTTGATTTTCTTCATAGCAGCTAGTACACGGCAACGTTTTGTATTTGTGCTAGAAACAGTGTTGTTAACACAGGGATGTTTTAGTTAGTGCTGAGCAGCACTTACACAGCGTCAAGGCCTTTTCTGCTCCTCATCCCACCCCACCAGTGAGTGGGCTGGGGGGTGCACAAGAAGCTGGGAGGGGACACATCTGGGACAGCTGACCCCAACTGACCAAAGGGACATTCAATACCATATGATATCATGCTCAGCATATAAAGCTGGGGGAAGAAGAATGAAGGGGGTACATTCAGAGAGGTGGTGTTTGTCTTCCCAAGTAACTGTTACACATTATGGAGCCCTGCTGTCCTGGAGATGGCTGAACATCTGCCTGCCAAGGTGAAGTAGCGAATGAATTCCTTGTTTTGTTTTGCTTGTGTGTGTGATTCTTACTTTTCCTATTAAACTGCCTTCATCTCAACCCATGAGTTTTCTCACTTTTATTCTTCTGATTCTCTCCCCCATCCCACCAGTGGGGAGTGAGTGAGTGGCTGTGTGGGGCTGATTGCCAGCTGGGGTTAAACCATGACACCTGGCAATGCTAATGCAAGGTGTAAATTGTTCTATCACTGATTTATTTGCTTTCTTTGACGCCTTGGCAGGCTTGGGGCTTTCCAAGCCTCAAAGGGAAGCAGATGCTTCCCCCTGGAGGACGCAGCCTCCAGGGTTTGTCAGTGCTCAGGAAAGTGAAGATGAGCCAGGTCTGACATAGGTGCACATCATTTCGGGCTATTTAAATTCCTGTGGGGATGTTCTCAGTCAGGCTTCAAGTGAGATAGTTTTTTGCCACTTAATTTTCTTCACAGGATTAAAGTAATTTCTGCCGATGATATGTCTTGATTTTTCTGGCTGTCCTCAGAGCCATTGCCTTAAGCTTCAGGAGGAAGGTCTGCCTGCTCTAAGCGTGTCTAAGCCTGTACCTTCACCAAGCTCCCAGACAGCATGGAAGTGATGCATAATTAGTGGTTTTGTTTGCATAAACTGCCTAGCTCTGCCTGGAGTCAGCTCAGCCCAACCTGTTGTGCTGTGTTGCTTTTCCTGAGGGTGCTCAGCTACTGGGGCGACAAGTGTCCTCTCTGGGTTAGGCTGAAGATGGTGATGAGGGCAGCTGTGGGCTGGGAGCAGCAAAGGGGCCCGTCACGCAGCTTGCAGCTCTTAGGTAACCACATCACACAGTGCCCATGTTGCATCTGCATAATCCATCACTTTTAAAGACATTTCCTTATATCGGTTAATATAAAATGTTGTTCATTGTGTCAGCCAGCAGGAGGTTCCATAGGTCCTTTAGGCAACTTAAACAGTGATTAATCAAAAAAAGCCTCCACCTTCTTCGTGCTGCTAATGCTGTTGTTAGGTTGCAGGCAGCATAATTTATGGCATTTCCTGATCCTGTTAGCTGGGATGTCTGATTAATTTTGGCTCTGGGATTAAGTCAGCAAAAGAAATTTGACTTCCACCAGCAAGTGATATATATCATCCGCCCTAGTGCAAGAGGGACAGAACACTATCTTTCTGCAACGTTTTTATTGTGTCCTCGACTATAGCCAGAAGGTGGCATTATGTACTCATTTTATTACTGCTGCTGGCTAGGGACTGAATTGATTTTAAAGCGCAGGACGTGGTCAGCTTCCTGATCTTATTGTGGCAGGGAGAGCACTGGCATGTGGTGATGCAGACCCCGCACCCGCTTACCGACGTGGACCACAATGTGCAGGTTAACACATTCCTCATTCTTCTTGCTCCCAGATAATTCAGAAAATAGCATATCAATGACTTAATTATTAGCCAGGATTTCGCTTTTTACACGTTTTTCATTATTCAAACTCAGGTAGCTTTTTGATGCTGCTGTTCCATTTTGTCCTGCTGCTTATATCTTGTCTGTGCTTCTTGGGACTAAAGAACAAAGTTTGGGGATAATCCAGATTTTTTAGTTCTTCGCTGCCTTTCCTTCGTATAGAGAGCTCTTCTTTCATTTTTCTTTTTTTTGTTATTATGGAGACTTTTATCAAGCAGCCAAAAGATCCTTTAGTAGCTCAGGAAATTTGTCAGCTGATGAAACAATCTTGTCTAAGTGGGTTTCTATAAAGTAATTTCAGTCACTCTCAAGTACACAGGTACAACATGAGTGTGTTCATCTAGTAGCACAGCATTTGGTCTGGTTATGTGGGGTCCTTACTCTGGGAGGAATGGCAATGCCCATGCTGCTCACCATGGGTGCAAACAAGACGTGGACATGCAAAACACCATGCTCCTTTCCCTCTCTGTGCCTGTCACCACCGTTCCTTTGTTTTGGGTAGCAATGTGTGGTTTACAGACTGAAGAGATCTGTTTGATCCATTTCTGAAGGGTGATAGGAAAGGGGGAAAGTCATGCATACCTCAGGCTGCTGCAACATCTAGCCTTTTGATGGAAAGTTTAAGAAGAAATGTCTGTCCCATCTTGGCCCTGCAGGACATAGGGAAAGGCATGGCCACACTGCAGCTGGGGGTGTGACTGCAGCCTGGACAAACACAACAGAGATCTTGGTCTGAAACTGTCCGGAGGATGCTATCAAGAGGTGACTGTAACCGTAAGATGCTGCAGTTTATATTCTTGCTCCATTAATTCTGACAACAGACTTCTGAGACCAGGGTTTTCTAAACCTGGCTTATAAATCATGCTGGTAAAAATGCACTGGAATTTACTTGTGCATAGCATGGAGCTCTGCAAATAAAATTAACCCTTTGTGTAGGGACTGCAGCAGATGCTGGTGTTANTGTTCTCAGTCAGGCTTCAAGTGAGATAGCTTTTTGCCACTTAATTTTCTTCACAGGATTAAAGTAATTTCTGCCGATGATATGTCTTGATTTTTCTGGCTGTCCTCAGAGCCATTGCCTTAAGCTTCAGGAGGAAGGTCTGCCTGCTCTAAGCGTGTCTAAGCCTGTACCTTCACCAAGCTCCCAGACAGCATGGAAGTGATGCATAATTAGTGGTTTTGTTTGCATAAACTGCCTAGCTCTGCCTGGAGTCAGCTCAGCCCAACCTGTTGTGCTGTGTTGCTTTTCCTGAGGGTGCTCAGCTACTGGGGCGACAAGTGTCCTCTCTGGGTTAGGCTGAAGATGGTGATGAGGGCAGCTGTGGGCTGGGAGCAGCAAAGGGGCCCGTCACGCAGCTTGCAGCTCTTAGGTAACCACATCACACAGTGCCCATGTTGCATCTGCATAATCCATCACTTTTAAAGACATTTCCTTATATCGGTTAATATAAAATGTTGTTCATTGTGTCAGCCAGCAGGAGGTTCCATAGGTCCTTTAGGCAACTTAAACAGTGATTAATCAAAAAAAGCCTCCACCTTCTTCGTGCTGCTAATGCTGTTGTTAGGTTGCAGGCAGCATAATTTATGGCATTTCCTGATCCTGTTAGCTGGGATGTCTGATTAATTTTGGCTCTGGGATTAAGTCAGCAAAAGAAATTTGACTTCCACCAGCAAGTGATATATATCATCCACCCTAGTGCAAGAGGGACAGAACACTATCTTTCTGCAACGTTTTTATTGTGTCCTCGACTATAGCCAGAAGGTGGCATTATGTACTCATTTTATTACTGCTGCTGGCTAGGGACTGAATTGATTTTAAAGCGCAGGACGTGGTCAGCTTCCTGATCTTATTGTGGCAGGGAGAGCACTGGCATGTGGTGATACAGACCCCGCACCCGCTTACCGACGTGGACCACAATGTGCAGGTTAACACATTCCTCGTTCTTCTTGCTCCCAGATAATTCAGAAAATAGCATATCAATGACTTAATTATTAGCCAGGATTTCGTTTTTTACACGTTTTTCATTATTCAAACTCAGGTAGCTTTTTGATGCTGTTGTTCCATTTTGTCCTGCTGCTTATATCTTGTCTGTGCTTCTTGGGACTAAAGAACAAAGTTTGGGGATAATCCAGATTTTTTAGTTCTTCGCTGCCTTTCCTTCGTATAGAGAGCTCTTCTTTCATTTTTCTTTTTTTTGTTATTATGGAGACTTTTATCAAGCAGCCAAAAGATCCTTTAGTAGCTCAGGAAATTTGTCAGCTGATGAAACAATCTTGTCTAAGTGGGTTTCTATAAAGTAATTTCAGTCACTCTCAAGTACACAGGTACAACATGAGTGTGTTCATCTAGTAGCACAGCATTTGGTCTGGTTATGTGGGGTCCTTACTCTGGGAGGAATGGCAATGCCCATGCTGCTCACCATGGGTGCAAACAAGACGTGGACATGCAAAACACCATGCTCCTTTCCCTCTCTGTGCCTGTCACCACCGTTCCTTTGTTTTGGGTAGCAATGTGTGGTTTACAGACTGAAGAGATCTGTTTGATCCATTTCTGAAGGGTGATAGGAAAGGGGGAAAGTCATGCATACCTCAGGCTGCTGCAACATCTAGCCTTTTGATGGAAAGTTTAAGAAGAAATGTCTGTCCCATCTTGGCCCTGCAGGACATAGGGAAAGGCATGGCCACACTGCAGCTGGGGGTGTGACTGCAGCCTGGACAAACACAACAGAGATCTTGGTCTGAAACTGTCCGGAGGATGCTATCAAGAGGTGACTGTAACCGTAAGATGCTGCAGTTTATATTCTTGCTCCATTAATTCTGACAACAGACTTCTGAGACCAGGGTTTTCTAAACCTGGCTTATAAATCATGCTGGTAAAAATGCACTGGAATTTACTTGTGCATAGCATGGAGCTCTGCAAATAAAATTAACCCTTTGTGTAGGGACTGCAGCAGATGCTGGTGTTAGACTGCTCAAATTTTGGGCTGGGTTTGTGGAAACCTGACAGCTAATACTGCACACTTTGAGCTTCAGATATTCAAATTCTCCCCGGCTGGACCCAGACATCTGAGAGGTCAGAGCTGGTGAGATGAAACCACCCCCAGTCTGGGAGCTGTTATAGGCACATCAATGCTGAACCATACACTTTACTTCCCAGCGACTAATGATGCTCAACAGCTTCCAGGCCTGAGCTGGGCTTACACCTGCCTGCTCAGCGTGGCAGAGCTTAGTTGTGTTTGTACCCAAAGCTTTACTCTGCCCTTGAAAAGATCTGTTTTCCAGAAGCTACCAAATACTCTTTAGTCCTTTGTGAAAATACAAACCTTTAAAAATAACTCATTTGGTCACACAGAAAGAGACCTACTTGAAATCATGAATTGTTTTTCAAAACCTTGACCTTAATCTCTGAAAGGATGCTACCTTCTGCATAACTCAGACAATACTATTGGACATATATAATTTGAAGCCACGCCTGTGCAGGTCTCTGATGCATACAAGTTTTTTTGTAGCACCTGCATGGCAGAGCCGTGACAGCTCTGCAAGAGTGAACTGGGTCACCTCCCACCTGGTGTATCAGCAGCAAAATTGGGAGCTCAGTTCTGGTGGCAGGACCTTTATCAGTGGTGATGAATGGCAGAGGGGATTTTCATCTCTTTGATTAATTTTGCAAGGCTGACACTTGAAAAGAACACATCTTGACTCCTGCATCCGGAGTGCTGAGTAAGGGAGTCCTTGGGAGGTCTGGGTGAAGTAACTTTACTTCTGCAGTTCCCAAACCTCCAGCTCTTGCAGTTCCTGCATGCCTGAGGGTGGGAAATAGGCAAGCAGCTGAGCTACCAGGCTTGGGGAAACCACACTTGTGCTGTCAGGGTGGAAAGAGAAACACTGATGGATGAGAAGTCATTGCCTTTGTAAAGGAAATTTTGAGGCAGGAGCAGCCCATTTTGCTCACAGGAAGAATGCCCTTTGCTTCTGTGGGATGTCTGCAGAAAGAGAAAGGCAGGATGGATTGACTTCTCTTTTGTTAGGTATTTACTGGTTTGAGAGAGAGAGGTTTGTGGCCCAGGGGCTGCTGCAGCTGTGCTGGGGAGAAGAGAGGCAGATGGAAGCAGCTGGAGGGTGCCACGAGTGCCACAGGGGGTGTGAACCCAACATGAAATGGAGCAATGGCTGGACAAAGCCTCACGGTGAGTTTTAAGCAAACATGAGATTTTCTTCTGCTTTTCACCCTGTTACTGCTGTGGTTCACCCATTTCTCTGCCTTTTCCCCAAGACCTGCTTCCTAGCATCTCTGTCCTCAGTGACCCAGGTCCCACATATAGGGCATTTCCTTGCTTTTTCTTCTGCCAAAACCAGTTATTTCTATTTCAGCTTGTTACTCTCTTGACCTCATGCCCTCCCCTACAACCACAGTAAGGATTTGTCTATCTGCTCTTGATATATCTGCCTATGGTCTGAGTCAGAATATTTTTTCTTAGGGCGACGCAAATGTAATGCTGCTTCACTGCTCAGACTAGTTCCTGCCTCCCCTTAGGGCGTTGTGATCTTCCTTGTGCTCCAAGGGCATAATATGTGAATAATATGTAATATTTCAGCTGTGACCATGAACTCAACAGATGAAAGAGCCTGCAGTGCTTTCACAAACACTGAATATTTTTCTCCCCTTTATGGCAAAAAACCCCCATCTTAACCAGGTTACAAACAGTGTCACATGATGAGCAAAAGAAAGGAGTAGGTCAATTTTATCCCAGTCCCATAGGATGCTGTGAGCTGCCTATGAGACTTCAGACACTGAGTGATCTTGCACTTCATTTCTTATTAGACTGGGGAGTCTCAGGCACAAATCCTAAAGAGGGCAGCAGAATCAAACCCAGACCTCTTGCCTATGGCCAGCTGAAGCAATGCTGGTGCTGCTAATTGAATGTTCTTTATGTACAAGTGCAGTTCAGTACATAGTTCCAGACATGCTGCGTATCGTTTGGTGATACACAAACCGACTGGGACAATTTACAATGGTGATTTTTCCACTGACGGGTAAATTAATGCGCTCTATTATAGGCATTTAATCAATGCCAGCTCCCTAAGTCTCTGAACAGGCCACCAGGATAGAAGATTGATTGGTCTGAATGCATCATATATAAAACAGGAATACTTCATAAGAACATAAATGAAATGTTTGTTTCCCAGAGCCACAAAGACAGCTCGGAGGTTAGGGGGAGTGCTGACAGCCTCCTACTGACACACAGTGAAGGGACAAGACTTGGGTTTGTTGTAGGCTTTTTGTCTTGTGTGTTGTTGTTTTTTTTTTTTTTTTTTTTTTTAAGACAAGAAGGCTGAATTGACCTAGAGACGGGGAGGAAGATCTTGCTAGCTTTGCACATGGGCATGGTATTTGTCTGGAGGGGATCCTGGTGATCCCCGCACTGCCTGTGTGGCTTATGAAGGTGCTGCTCTCGCATGGTGCTTCACAGCAAAATTAACAGATCATCACAGAGTTCTGAAATTTGGCTGTGTGTTTACACAGGTGGCCAAAATCCCAAAGATGCCAATCCCCCACCCCATCCCCTTTACTGATGTTATTTCTCTTTTCGTCTAGAACAATATACAGATTTGCTGCTTGGCTCAGCCAGGAAGCTAAACCTCATTTCCAGTCTGAGGTTTGGGCATCCAGGGGTTTTTGGTGGAAAGGGATTGCTGGGGCTATGGGAAGCCAGGGTCTCCCTGAGTGTGTGTGTGCTCTTAACTGGGACAAATGCAAAATAAAACGTACTAACACAAGTATCCCTGGAAGAGGTATAAACTGGCTCATTTTATCTCATGTGAGCAATGGGTTAAAGCACAAACAGGGTCAGTTTGCATCACTTTCTGACCTTTGCAAAGCCATTAAGCAGAATTACTGAGCACCGACTGGAAACTGAGATCCATCTTCCTAGATCAATGGGATAAAATATACCTTTTATTATTATGGATAAACACACCTCTAGCTGCATAAATATAAGAAAAACAGATCAAGTGGTGGTCAGTCTGTCAGGATCCTGAACCCAAACTACCTGTGAAAGCCAGTGAGGTCAGGGAGGCTCAGGCACTTAAACCTTAATCATGCTTAAAATGGGATTTAAGTGTTCGTGTGCCTCAGAAGTTTATTTCCTTTGGCTTCTCTCAGGTCTGTGTGCTTGTGATTAGGAAATCAGGCTAACTTCACAGCTGGAGAGATTGTCACTGTATTCTTCCCAACTTGATTGCCCAGACCCTCTCTTGGTTTCTGATGATGGAAAGCCACAGAGCTCAATAAATAAGACCTGGTATCTTGAAACTTCATTACTTTACACCCACAGAGAATCTTGTGTATGCCACTGAAATTAAGGAGGAAACAGGAGCTTGTGTTTCTGGGGCAGCAGGGAAGTAGTAGCATCCTTTTAATATATTCTGACTTTGTTTCTGTGCTGCTCCTGAGTTCAGTCCAGGGATCAGCCCAGGTTTTTATCCTCAGTCCTGAAATCCTCTGCTTTGTGAGCTGGTTTATCTTCTCAGTAAGGCACACAAGGGTATCATTTACAGCCCAGTAAATTCATATCTTGCACATTTGTTGGCACACGGCCTTCAGTCTGCTGGTTAACAACACACAAGTGTGACTTGCTGCACTGTAACTCACGCTCTGCCACAGCTCCTGCCTTAATTACAAAGCATTAACAATGTGAAATAACAAAAATAATTACTATAATAAACTAATCAAATAAAATAAATTTTGGTGAAGTTGAAAAAATCTTTGTCCGGGGTGAAAGGTCCAAACATTAACCTATGTGTAGGGACTATAGTCTGGGGTATGTGATAGCAATGGTGATTTCTGTTGGACTACTCTGCTTCCAAGATCAGGTCTTATCATAGAATCACAGAATCATAGAATGGTTACGGCTGGAAATGACCTTAGAGATCACTGACTTCCAACCCCCCTGACATGGGCAGGGACACCCTCCCAGGTTGCTCAAAGCCTCATCCAGCCTGGCCTTGAACACCTCCAGGGATGGGGCATCCACAGCTTCTCTGGGCAACCTGTTCAGTGCCTTACCACCCTCACAGTAAATAATTTCTTCCTAATATCTAGTCTAAATCTGCCCTCTTCCAATTTAAATCCATTGCCCCTTGTCCTGTCACTTCATGCACCTTTAAAAAGCCCCTCCCCATCTCTCCTGTAGCCCCCTTCAGGTACTGGAAGGTCTTCCTGGAGCTTTCTCTTCTCCAGGCTGAACAATGCCAACTCTCTTGGCCTGTCCTCACCGGGAGGTGTTCCAGTCCTCTGATTGTCTTTGTGGTCCTCCTCTGGACCTGCTCCAACAGCTTGACATCCTTCTCGCACTGGGGGGCCCAGACCTGGACTCATTACTCCAGGTGGGGCCTCATGAGAGCAGAGTGGAGGGGCACAATCACCTCTTCATTGTGTGGGGAACATGCCCTTATGTTTGTATAACGCTTCCAGACAGGCCTCAGTTCACCTGTCACAGGAGGAACTTCTGCTTCTCTCTCAGTGTTATCTGGCCATGAAATAGCAGTGGGCCATAGCAGCTACTCACTAACCCGTGAAACCAAGAATGAGAACTGTGTTTAATGGGCCTCTTAGGTAATGCATGTACTCAGGATTCCGCACGTTTCTGGTGGTACCACCGACTGTGGGCTGCCATGCAGATAACTGTCATTTGCAAAAATGCACAATTGTTATGAGGATTGACTTTTGCTGTTATCCATGTTTGTGTGTCATTCACAGAGAGAGCAGGTCTTAAAAGGTAATTCAGGAAAAGCTTCGCAGTTTTGGCCTGCTCTTGTTCTTAACCACTGAAGTTAAAGTAAGTTACAGACACCAAATGCTACTCCAGGCCTCTGTATAGGGCTGGGCTTGTCGGAAAGTGAGTGACAACACCACTGCCCTGGTAAACTCCGTCAGTGTATCTCTGCTAAACATAGACTGGGGGCAGCAGATTTCGGTCTTCGCACAGCCCTGTGCTTGGTTTCCATCCCTGCTCACGCCTCTGGCTGCCTGCAGCAATGGGTCTTCCTTGCAAAATAAACCCAGCTGTGGGTTGGTGCCAAACACCCCGGTCCCTTAGGGGCCAGATGGACATTGGTTCCTTAAGCAGAGAGCACAGGAGTGCAGTGGCTCAGGTTCCACCCAGGCTAACTGGGACCCGGTGAAGTTTTTGTGCTTATTCCACAGTCTTTAGAGATTTTACGGAGTTTCCACACTGGCCATGAGTCCTTCCTGGGTTCACTCTGGCAGAGGTGTTCATCTGGGTGTTATCTAAAGCTGCAAATAGAATTAAATAATGATAAACACCCCTTGGGGACCAAAAGTGCCTCCTCATGTGTCACCTTGTGGGAGGCAGCCCTGGTGCAGCTGTGTCCAGCTGTGTGTTCTCAGAGGAGGCGCTGAAGGAGATGTGCAGGTGTAGCTGGCAGCATTTACTCGAGGCTGCAGATCGTCCTTTAGGGTCATATTAGAGACTGGCACTTGCCTTTGCACAGATAACAAGAAATTTCATGTTTAGGGTTATCAGATTTTCCAGCTACTCTGCAGAAACAGCTGTCAGCAAATCTGTGACAGCAGATGTTGGGATGTTATTCGGTGTACTGTGTGCTAATCTGCTGCTCTGCCCTCCCCAATTAGACAGTCATTTTTTGCTATCATGGGAGGAAGCCTGGACGAATACTGTTGTAAGGATGTGCAGCAGTGTGGTCTGGGTCTTTCCAGAGCAAGGAGCCTTAGGCAGGTGCTCACTTTTCCTGTCAATTTACTTTATTTAAAGAGACCTGTCAAGACAATTATTTTGTGCTTTGCTTTCTGGACACTCTGTGGTCATTGTCAGGGTCAATTGTCTCAAAAGAGCAGGGAAGATACCTTTGGGGACAGGGACAGCTTGGAGGTGACAGCAAAAGTAACACACTGCCTGAGCTGCACTCTGGTAAACTCCAGCTACGTGAAGGGCCTGATCCAGCTTGCAGGCAGATTGGTGTAAATTGTGGCATACCTTGCAAGTACCGTGTCTTGTATATGTGAGAAGCACATTATGCCTCTGGGTATATGTGAAAGGATCCACCAGCCAATCCACAGTGCTGGGTGCTAATGAAATCCAGGCTTCTGCTGTCCTTCGATATCCAGCTGGAGCTTTGGAGATAACATTTTCTAGTGCTCAGCAACTAAAACTCAAACTCAAAAGAAGCATCGAATGTAGTCCAGTTTCATATGCCTCTTTCTCAGCCGGAGTGTGGGTTTGAGCAGATTTCCCAAATCAGTTTTTGAAGCTTAAAAGATCTGAAGTCTCCACCTTGAACAGTGTCTTCCCTCTTTATGATTTGGAAACATGCAGAGCCAGTCTTGCTGAGAGAAACTCGCTGACTGAACTCTTTCTGGGGGTCTTTTTGGACTATGGCACAGTGTCCCCTTGTTTCCCTGTTAGATGAGTGTAACTCTTGAGTGAATTCGTACATGGACAAATTCAACATGTGATTTTGGCATGCTTGCCTGTAACCATGTCATTGGACAGTATGAATTCTGAAGCATCACAGAGTTTGTACAGTCTGGCAAACCTTCTTAGAAATCTTTGCAATGCAATTTTTACCTTTGCAATTCTTGAATAAAATCAAAATCTAGTAGAAAGAAAAATGATTTTACTCAAATTAATATCCTGTGTTATGGGAAACTCAGCCATTGCAGAACTGAGAGAACTGAGATTACAGATGAGAAATTAGAAGGAAAAATGAGGCTGGTTTCCTGGATTTTCTCTGTTCAATAAAGACCTATAGAAAAAGCTGGCTGCCACCTGACTTGTAACGCCTGTGTCTACCTCAGAGCTGGTCATCCAAGGCCCCTGCTACCGCAAATGGAAAGAAGATATTTAAGGGCATGGTTCATCTCATCTATTTTAGAATTAGATGACTGATGCCTTGGAAGTGCTTCTGTGCCTGTAGACAGAGTCAAGGTGACTTGCTTGGATATTGAAGCTACGTTGTGACTTCTTTTGGTAAGAAAAATCCTACCTGTGGTGATGATGTAACTGGGTTTAGAAAAATACTTTAGAAAAGCACAAAACAGAGAAGGAAAGGCTCTATTAATATTGCACTGCATTTTGTACTCAGTTATTATTAAAGGTAAATGCACATTTTTAAAAGCAACCCGGGTTTTTCAATAGAATAATCTGTGTGAGCTGACGGGAAAGGTCTACAAAACAATTTTTCATAACAGCTGATGAGGATGCTGTGCAAACTCCTTGTTTGCCTTGATCTGGAAAGAACTGCCCCTGGAGAGGAAGAGGAGGAAGCAAGACACAATAACTATGGTTTCTGAGAAACTTTGCAAGGAAATGAAACAATAACAGAGTAGAAGATCAACAATTCCAGGTAAACAACATGCCGATATGTTGATTTTACATGTATGGGAATTTTCATCCTTATGTTATTAAACTTCCACTGCTAATGCTCTGATTAGTATTCTCCTTCCAAAACAAGTTAAAGATTAGCTGCAGTGTCTGTGGAAGGGATTGATAAGAATTCCCATACTATATACAAAGAAAATAGTTATTACCATAGCGACATTCTGGATAGAAATTTCACTTTTCAGTTTCCATGTGAAAATATACCAACATGTCTTTTTTCAGCAACACCTAGGATAAGTCTATACCACAGAGCAAGGCTGTTGCTATCCCAAAATGAAGCCCTTTNAACTCTAGCTAGTCAGACCGTGCACAGCCCTGTTCCCCAGCCAAACAGAAAATGGAACAGGCGAGCGGCGATGAAGAGGAGGAAAGAAGACACAATAACTATGGTTTCTGAGAAACTTTGCAAGGAAATGAAACAATAACAGAGTAGATCAACAATTCCAGGTAAACAACATGCCGATATGTTGATTTTACATGTATGGGAATTTTCATCCTTATATTATTAAACTTCCACTGCTAATGCTCTGATTAGTATTCTCCTTCCAAAACAAGTTAAAGATTAGCTGCAGTGTCTGTGGAAGGGATTGATAAGAATTCCCATACTATATACAAAGAAAATAGTTATTACCATAGCGACATTCTGGATAGAAATTTCACTTTTCAGTTTCCATGTGAAAATATACCAACATGTCTTTTTTCAGCAACACCTAGGATAAGTCTATACCACAGAGCAAGGCTGTTGCTATCCCAAAATGAAGCCCTTTGCACATGTTTGTCCTGGTAACTACTGCACTTCTGCTGCCTCTTGCAGTTTTATCCCACATTCACATTTGCATTGATTCAAAAACCTTTCAATTCCAGTCAAAAAACCCCTCTAGTTTCATCTTCCATCCCCTTCCTTCCTTGTGATCATTGTGACCAAACTGGTGATTTCCTGTTTTGTTTCTACCCTGGTAGAATTTAGGTTTAGGCAAATAGTTTTGCTGAGGCCACAACCAGATGTTGTTCTGCTCAGGCACAGCTGCTCACTGTTTATGGTCCTGACAGCCTCCTATTTAAGAGTCATTGAGTCGCAATCCCATTTCTCTTTAACATAAGCTGTGAGCATACAACAAATGACGATTGCAACTCATAAATGCACAGAGCACTCATAAAATCACAGCTGGAATTCATAAACTGGCCATAGGTGGTCTCCAAACTGTCGCAATGTGCTGGTCTGTCTGACTTCATGGATGCCCCCTCTAACCCTCTCTCCCTTGACCAAATGCTGGCCAGACAATCACTTCTTTCAGGATCCACAAGGCAGTACTTACACTGAGATTTGTTTTACTTCATTCTGGTAAGCTCACTTGCTGCTCTCTCTTGCACAGAATACAAGATTACCCTGAAGAATAAAATAAAGGAATTAATTGACATTTTAATTAATTACAACTTTTAATTAATATTCACCAGGGTGACAAGTGTTCTGGAATGCAAAACAAGAGTAATTCCTGAGGAAAAAAGGAAAAGACCTTGCAGTTTATGTTCAGGTTAAATGAAGACCTTGTAGCTGAATATATGATTATATCAGGTATCTGCTGACTCTGTTCAGTGCCTGAAAATTTTGCTCATTTTGAAACAGCACGGACAGTTCTTTGTTAACAATATCAGGGGCTGTGAGCAGGGCTCAGAGGCAGAGTACACTGACTGAGTAGAAAGCATGGTCCATAACCTAAACAACTTAATGTCTAAAAACCTTGGTTGAGCTCAGGCACCATACCACAGAGAGGCTCATCAAGGGATGAACATGGTAGGTGCCATCTCCTTCTCCTGCTGCTTGCAGCCTGCCTTCTCCTGTCCGATGAAAAATCCCACATAGGAACATGCAGGAGACCTGTAGCTGCCTGATGACTCTGCAGGAGCTGAAGGACTCCCCACAGCAGCCCACTGCCCACCCTTACTATGAAGTACTGAGCAAAGCTGTCATGAACTGTTGCATGGATGTGCTGTATTTTATTTGCATTGTGGGGGTCTCTTGCCTGAATTGCTATAAAACCTGTCCTGTAATTTTCTCCCAGGCATGAACTACAGCTCTTTGACACATCTATGAAAGATGGACTCCTTTTACTTACTGGTGGTAAAGAAGGGGAAGCAGAAATTCTCCTGCATATAACTTAGCACTCACTTTGTAATGCAGTTTGTATGTTAGTGATACTCCATTGATTGCAAGGAGCAGTTGGTGCTTACAGGCTGAGATCCTGAAGGATGGGGCAGGGCTGTACTACAGGCGTGATCAGGTGTTTGGCAAAAGAAAGAAACCATTGTTTTTTTCTGAGTTTAAACAACTGTAGCTGTTTGCGGAAAGAGGTGAACTAAGAACAGTGGAGAGTTCCCTGTGCTGCCTTTCCAGCACAAATATCTGTACCTTCTGCAGAGATAGTAGTGCCAAAAATTACCTCACTGCCAAGAAATAGTTCTTGGCTCATGTGACTTTGCAGTTGATTTGAAAGGATGAAGGTGAAAGAGGCTTTGCATCCCCTGGATGTTCTCTGAAACATAGAAATTTCCCTTCACCAATGGAGGGCATGATCACAGGACATAGTTGAGATGGCCCAGTGATTGCTTTTCTCTAAAAAAAGAGATCTCTCTTCTTCTTCTCTCTTTCTTTCCTCCTTGCCCTCACCTGCACTCTAGCAGCAGCCCCGGTCTGCCAACCTGACCCTTGCATGAGCAAATGCAACTTTTTTTCTGGGTTATTTTTCTGCCAGCTTAGTGAGTTTCATCAGTTCAGCAAGGATGAGGAAAACCTCTCCAGTCACAAAGAGAGAAACAGAAACACACAGCTGGGAGCTGGGAAAAAAGAAAGCAGGGAAGCTGGAGGGACAAGGACTGACTTCTCCCAATGCAGTGACCATTAGACTGGCTCAACTATGTGGTCCAAAGGTCTTAGAGAATAGTTCACTTCTCAGACAACTTTCTGATAGCACAACATTTGGGATACTCCTTTCCCAGTTCAGAGGAAGTGTTATCAACTTGGATAGTGTTTTCATCTATTAGGGTGCCACACAAAAATTAGACCATAATCCTGTAGGTATTTCTTAGGCAAAACTCTCCTGGTCTGCAAGTGATCTGTTGCAACACCAGAGCAGCCCATAGTAGAGGCTGAACCTGCTCTTTTGGACATCATGGTTCAGTTATACTCTTTTATTGATGGTGGTGATAGTTTTCAAGCTGCCCTTGGCTTGTCCCAATGCTTTGGTGACCTCCAGGTGTTAAGAACATTTTTTGACAAGAGCCAGATCTACACTCACATGATTTGGAAATAGTTTGAAGGAAGCTGGGGACCCTTCTTGGGGCTCTCTGCTGATATTGGTTGTGTGATATTACCACAATGGAGGAAGAATAGATGGAGTTGAATTTGTCTGTCCATCTGGCAGCTAAACTGTAGATTATGCTCTGAGGCACAAAAGACTTGTTGACTCCTACACCAGGAGGAAAAGATGAAGCTGAAATCACTCAGGAGGTCAGTGGGGAAAACTGTCACCAGACCTGACCTTGTGGCCACTCCAGCACTCCAAAAGTCAAGAAAACCACATAACTTCAGGATGAAAATACAGATCCCTCTGTGCATCAGCTATGTAGAATCAGACTCTAAATACCAAAAGAATTTACTGCAATCCCATCTTTGCCAATTAAGTGTCTTCTGCTTCTAAATTGAAGGAAGCTTCAATGTTAATTTTAAAAAATTGCTGGCATTTATCATAGTAATTACTTTAGCCATGTAAAACTCCAGACACCATAAATACTGGTGATACTGTAGATTAAATGCTCCCAAGGTATGTATTACTGATGCTACAAAACACACATGCAGACAAGGATATTCTTCTCCAAGTTCAGCATTTGTTGGGCTCATGCAAAACCATTTGAGCACACGTTTGCTTCATCAGATTTCTGAAAATGAATTGTCAAAAAGCCATCCATCTTTTTCAGTGACTGTATTTTGGTGAAGCAAAAGAAGCATACCTGGGCAAACATTCTCACAAACTCTAGTATGAACATGTGCTTCATTGTAATAAAGTTTTTTCAATTAGCAACCTTTAAAGGTGGGACAAGTTTATTCCAGTGACTTTGAATTTCCATGGCCTTCAGTTTCCAAATTCTCAGTCTCTGAAAATCAGATCTCTTTGATCTCTTGAAGATATTGTGCGTATATAACTCATAAAGGAATCATTCTGATTGAGTTTAGAAAATGTTCATCTTAATCTACCACTGTGGGCATCTGCATCTGAAAGTAATGAAAAGTGTCTGTGTAGGCAGGAAAAATCAGTGTCTTTATGAGACACACCTCCCTAGTTTGGACAGGCCCGTGCAGGCAGGTATGAAAATGTGGATAGGGCAAGCATTTAGGGACATCAGGAATAAGCTAGAAACCAATAAGAGAACCCTTTACTCTGCTCTCGTGAGACCCTATCTGGAGTACTGCATCCGGCTCTGGAGTCCTCAGCACAGGAAAGACATAGACCCATTGGAGCAGGTCCAGAGGAGGCCACAAAGATGGTCAGAGGGCTGGAGCACCTCCCATATGAGGACAGGCTGAGAGAGTTGGGGTTGTTCAGCCTGGAGAAGAGAAGCAGTGGCCCAGGTTGCCCGGAGAAGCTGTGGATGCCCCATCCCTGGAGGTGTTCAAGGCCAGGCTGGATGAGGCTTTGAGCAACCTGGTCTAGTGGGAGATGTCCCTGCCCATGGCAGGGGGGTTGGAACTAGACAATCTTTAAGGTTCCTTCCGACCCAAACCATTCTATGCTTCTATGAATATATGAAGATAGCAACGTGTGAGGTGCTTGAAACCATAAATTACACACTGGCCAAGTTTACAGATGTAAAGTGTGACCATTAATGTAATCACCTGGTGTCAATATTATTTACAATACTATTGATTATAGGCACACCCGACTGGGAAATATGAGCTGCCCTTCTGTGAACTTCAGTAAAGGGCATTATTGCCAAAGATGGTAAAGATATTTCTGTTTAGATTTGGCTCTGGGTGCTCCCTGCAGACAGTCTGCTCCATCACCTATCTGATGGTGCTGATGAAAGGCTCCCTGGTCTTATGTTTTCTGTAGGCTTGCCTGTTTACAAGAGGAGGCTGTATAGAGCCTGCATACAGCAGGAGGTGTCTGCGCTGTTGGAAGCAGCAGTGTACATATATAGTGATGTGTTGTGTGTAAAACACACATTTATCACTCCATTGCTCTTCATTAATAGGAGGAAAGATACTAAAAAATAGCTCAACCCCAAGACACAGAATGGAGATAAAGCTGTTTTATAGCATCTGATAGCATGTGGAAAAATTGCTGGAACTTACTTGGCACTAGGGAAGCTATTTGTTGAGCTGCCAGTAAAACTGTAGTAGAGGAAATACTTATAAGAAGACATTCAAACAAGAAGTGAGCTTCCTTCCCATGAAAATCAAGGTCAAATAAAGCACTTTTAATCATTAAGAACAGCTGGAAAAATTAGCCCATATTGTCACTGGGAATGACTCAGATGACAGTTGGAAATACAACTTATTTGTAAGGACCCAATCCTTCCCACCACCCGGGGAACTGCTCAGAATTTATTTCTTGAGCACAGTAACTGGCATAACTTCAGCAGAGTTCCCAAACTTCAGCCTGTGTGGCCTGAAGAGTGAGCTTCGTCTGTCAATACAATGGCTCTTGCTCATGTTAACCCAAGGGGAGATTTCACTGCATGTTAACTTCTATCCAAGAGATGCGGCTGGATGCTCTGGCACAAACTTGGTCAACTTCCGCAATGCTGTGCTTCAAAAAGCTGTATGGCTTACCTGAGTTCTTAAAAGGATACATATTCTTCTGTGGAAGACTGCATCCAATTTTCTTTCATATGGAAGCTTTGACTTAACATTAATGTTTTGTGTCCTGCAGCCACAGTGTCATTGTCCTAAATACATGTGCAAGCATTATTGCACATGATGTTTATATAGAAAGTATTCAATGACAGTAAGAAATCACAGGCAGCCAGCACACTAGAAAGTTTATTGTTGTATGCTTTTTTTCTTAATTTTCACTGAAGCTACAGTGGCTTTTTCCAGATGATGAACTGGCTTCAGAAACAGAAATAAAACTGTATATTTCTACATGATTTAAAACTTTCTTTTACTTTGTGTTGCATTTCACACAAGACAAAGGAGGCTTTTTTTTCCCTGTTGTTTCCAAAGTGAAATATATCAATATACATTTTTCTCTGTTTCCATTCTCTGTAACTAAGAGTCTTCTGTGATCATCTTTTGCAACCAGCATGTTGCTGGTTGTTTAAGAACTTATGGTCATTATGGAAGATAAATGACAGTCCTTGGAGCCCATGGCTGAAGCACACATTAGTCACTAGTAAATGATGTATAAAAAATATTCAGCTTGCAAAAAGATAATGGTGGTTCCTATTTGAAAATGCAGAAAAATGCACGTATCTGGAGCACAAAAGTATCTCATCAATATCTCTGTGGGTAGAAAACTAACCTGTCAGGAAGAAAACATTGAAGAGATGGAGATATTTATGCACTCACAGCACTGATCATGATGATGTAAAGGACTATTAAAGAAAACTTAAAATATTAGATACTGCAAGTATACCACTTAATTGTTTTTTCCATGCAAAACCTGAATGCTCTAAAAAAAGGAGTTGTTCATTCCACATCTTTGACCTCCAGTGATCCTGCCGTTCCCCATTTTACTGTTATCCATAAATTTAATCACCATTCCTGGTTTGACCTTGACTAATGGCAAGGTTCTTCACTGCCTCTAGTGCTGGGGCTGAGGACTGGGACTCGCAGGGAGGGAAGCCCAGAGGACAGGCTCTTTCTTGGTGACTCTGGCATTGCCAGGGCTGCAGCAGCATCCGCAATGTGGGGATGTGGTGACCTCGTGGCTTCATTCTTCTCTGGCCCATTTCTCCCAGATGATGACTCCCAGATGAGACATCACCTCTGCATTACACAGAAAATCTCAGTGCCCTCTTAGAAGAGGGCAATTTGACATTTTCTTGGTGTGGAAGTTAGGTGAAATTATCCTATTGCAGGGCTCCAGCCCCTAGGCTTTGGTTAACACCAGACTTTGCTGAGAGAGCCACATTGCAGGACCAGGCTGTTGGTGTACAATGGTTGAAGACCTGCAGCTCCCTGCCAAGAGAGGGATGTCTATTCTAGCCAATGGCTTAGGTCCTTATGGGCCTCTTTTCCCTGCCATTAATTCCTGGCTCCCTTAGCCTACCTAACTAAGGACCTTTTCTATATGGCTTGCCAGCAGCGCTGAACTGAGTTGCTGTGGCTGCTGCTGGCAGAACCAGTCCTACTCCACTTCTCCTATCCCCAGACTTAGTGCTGTTGCCTGGCATCCTCCCTTATGCTAGATCTAGTGCCTCTCTGACTCTTCACTGAGCCGATTCAACTCACTCATTTGGAAGAAAACAAATATAAAGATTATGTATAAATTAACTGTCTTTTTAACCACCTTAATTTTCTGCCAGCTGTGTGAGATAAGCAAGAGGTCCTCTGAGGAGCAGGGCAAGTGAAGGGAAACAGCAGGAGAATGGAAAGGAGAATGGGGGAAAAGAAGTTAGGGGGTGGAGAGAGTGGGACCACCCCTTCCTAAGGCAGTGAATCACTAAAGTGACCCAGCTGTTCTTTTGAGCAGTCATTTAAGTATACAGGTACAACACAGGGAAACTTAACATGAAGCTGGGAGAGCCAGGAGGAGGACAGGCATTAGTTTGCTGTTGCTGTAATGGGCAATTCAGTACCCAGCTGGAGGACTGGTACTTAGATTTAGAGGGAAAGATCTGCTGATCAGGCTAGTGTTAATTTTATTTTTCATTAGTAACTACAAATTCTGCTGGAAAGGAGGAAGGTGGCAGAGTGACACCTATTGAACGTTACTGGTGCCAGAGAAAGATACTTGTACTTATTCCCTACCAACACATCGAGGCAATAAAGACTCCTTCACAGGAGGCCTCTCTGCATGTGCAATGCTCTCTGTCACAGTTACTGAATGTTCTCATAGATAAATATCCACCTTTAGTTCCTTCCTAGCACTCTTTGCTTTAGATGGGGTGGTATGGCACCACAACGTGTAGGGTTATATTCTCCTTCTTCGACAGGAAAAGCCTATAAGATGCAAAAGGAAAATTTTTTCTGTGGATCTGGACATAATTAAATGATGACTGTTGGTCAGTCAGATGCTGCTCAGCTGCTCAAAACAGGGCCTGGGATCTTCAGCTGCTCTCAGCTACTTTGGAACAGCCTGTTGAAGCTGTTCTGTTGCTGCAGAGATGACCATGGCTCTGAGTGCTTTCTTTCATCCTGAAAAGACAAAAAGGCTCTTATGTTTTGAAATTTCGATGTTCAGTCCCTTCTCCATCTTCTATAACCCATGAAAATAGGGAGATATTTTGCAGAAAGGGAAGCCTAGAGAATTTGTCTGCCTCTGCTAAACCTTGCCTGTGTGGTCTGCACTTAGGGGAGATCGGAGGTTGGTTTAATTTCCTCAGCAAAGCAGAAGGCTGTTGGGCACTCGTACACTGAAACAACAAATCGAACCTGCCCACTATCTGAGCTGGTCAGCTCCTCTGTAATGAAAAGCAGTTAAATTCAGCATGTAGCAACTTTATTAGCAGGAAAGAGAGAGAAATCCTTAGCAGCACTTTATTTACTTCAGAAGTAACCTTGAGTTGTCAGCTGGAGAGGAGTATGTTCCCTCTCTGTATCCACTTCACATTTCCCTTTCTTTCAAGGTTCAAGTTCCAGGCAACTTCTGCTGCTACAGAAGGAACAATAGCATGTTGCTGAGTGCCTGAAGATATTTATAGGTGCACATTTAAAACCAAAGACTGCACTGGAGCGTTATGTTTTCTAGACACAAAGAACAGTTACACGTTTTCAGCTAAAATGTTTTTTGTTTGAAATGAAGACAGTGCCAGAAAAAGCACAGAGTCAAACTCAGCCAGAGGCAGCCTGCTGAGCATTTTTGATACGAACTCTGCTGCAGGAACAATGAGAGCAAAATTGCTGCTTTTCCAGGAATGTGAGAAGGGACTTTAGGAAGTCAGTCCCCCACTAGCAAGGGTAGTTACCTCACAGCTGCTTATTAGAGCAGGATGGGAAAGGGTACTCGCTTTCATTCTGGAACTGTGTAACAAAAATGTCTGACGTTTTCATTGAAAATGGGGAAAGTGAGGGAGATTCTGGAAATACAAAGCTCTTGTTCATATCTCTTCCCTTCATCTGTCTCCTGGCTGGGGGCTTTTACTGCCATGCTGCTGGAGAATCTGGGTGAAAATCAGCTTCAAGGCTGCCTTACTTTGCACGAAAGCTTTTTATGTCTGTGCCCTGCATCCTATGGAGAAAGGAAGATAGATACAAAAAGACACAAACAGAGGAACAATTAAATAGGCTGGAACTCTTTAGCATGGAAAACACATGACTGATTGACATCTACCTACCTGCATTACCTTATATAAAACAAACAAACAAACAGAATTCCCACATGTATCAATTGGGAGATATGTTTAATTGAATACATCATTGTGGCTTGAGTAATGTGGTCTCTTCCACAAGCAGTTGACTATAGAGTTTAAAAAAAATTACTGAACATAAAGCTCAGCCAACAGCAATCATTGCTGAAATTGTTTTAAATGTTCCATATGTGGGGGTGAAGTGCAGCTGTGTACTGTTATGGGGAAAATATAAACACACAGGCAGGAAGGGTACTAAGAGAAAGAGAAGGCCAGCAAATTTTTAAAGCTTCTGTCTATGGCAAATATGACTTTATGGGGCAAATTTTCTATTGCACATCTCTATGAGTTGGCTCTTAGCCATTATGAGTCCTTTTATCTTACACATTTTTCCCTCCTTCTCCTTTCTTCCCCTCTGAGGAAGAGAAAAAAGTGATCTCTGAAAATTTGGTTTGAGGAGACAGCACCCAGGGTGCTGGATGACAGTCCTGTAGTAGAGTTGATTTGATGGCCAGGGAAGCACTCTGGGAACAGATGCCTGCTGAGGTTTCTGGCTCTGGCCAGTCACAGCAAACCTCTCCTGGAGATGCTGAAAAGAGAAGAACAAACTCTCCTGTAAAGGAAGAATATGGGACCTTGCCCAAGCTTCCCTAAATACACGGGGGAAAAGACAAAGTTTATTAGTTTAGGCAAATGGTTTTGCCTATGATCATCAACTGGAAATTAAACTTAAAAGGTTACAAGAGAGACAGTGGCTTTTGGAAAATGATGTCGTGTAAAATGTTGGATGTTGAGGTTAATTTAAGCTACACCTTCCTTTGGAAATGGGTCATTTGTACAATTGCTCTTGGGCTAAAGTCAAGGCTAACTTTGGCTTTTCACAGATGTTTGTGAACAGTGATGAATAGGTTATATATTTGTTTTAAAACATCTCCAGGATTACAGCTTAGAAATAGAAATGGAGAATAGAGGTAGACTTCACTGGAATAAATAAAACCCTGGTATCTAATTTGTCATTTGAATAGATTATATTAATTACACAATGTCTTGGAATTTTGTGTGCTGGGTTTTGACAGGGTTGGCCTCCAAATTATATCCTACACTGGAGAATTTATCACTAGATTGAAAACTCTGAGTCACATCAGCAAAGCAACAGTCCTCACAACACAATTTTGTTAATAACTTCTGTTGCAAAGTCAAACAAAGCAATACAATGACATCCTGACAGGGGAAAGAAAGGCAATGCAAACAGCCTCTGCAGCACTTAACACTATCCATTAAGCACAAACCTGATCAGGGAGACAAGAGGTTTTAACCACACCAGATAATTCTTCTCCCCGTGATCAGGAATTAATGCAACAACAACCAAATGTAAGGCATTTTCGTTTCATTCACTCAGACAGATTCTCACTCAATGCCCTCAGCTTTTAGCAATCTCAGTCCTCCCTGCTTAATTATCCCCTGGCACTGAGCACTGGCTCTCCTGTGGAGTAGGCAATCCCACTGCTGTCTGAGTGTCTAACACCTCCCGTGCAATGCCTGGATCACTAGGGGACTGATTCTTTATATATTTTCTTGATTTCTTATTAAAAAATATTGATAATCTGAAAGCCTGAATCATTTTAAGAGAACAAGAAACATTGTTTTCTTCTTTAAGAGAACAAGAAACATTGTTTTCTTCTTTAAGAAAACAAGAATTTTTTAAGAAAACAAGATGTGAGGCTGCTTCAGTTTGAAGTCGCTCTTCTGATGCTCTGGAGGGAGGAGATGGCAATTCATGCCAGGGAGAGCACCCTTGCCCAGGAAGCCCTCAGAGAGCAAAGAGAGAGTGAACTAGGGAATCTAAATTGTGAAGCACCATCAAATATCCTCTGGGGTGGACCTATTTTATGCTCTCTCATCTCTGAGACCCTTCCTGTCTCCGTACTGGAGGTTTGCAGCAGCAGGGTGATGATGCTGCGGTGCTGGCGTACGCTGGGAGACTGACACCAGCTCTGCGTGCGGAGCTGGCAGCACCCCTCTGACCCCGACTGATGAGAGTGGAGGCCTTGACATAGGATAATAAAATATTAATGGGTTTCAGAAACATGCACTTCACTCGCATTTGGGCACTGTTCTCAGTGACTGCGGTGCAAATCCCAAATAGTTCCTTTAACACTGGGGTGCATGAGACGCTGGCTTTGCACCAGTGTGAGAAGTATTAGGGAATCTGGTGCCTCCTATCAAAACTATTTGGAAGCTATTGGTTCAGGAGGAGAGTGGCATTAACAGGCTTCAGGGATTGCTATTTATACATATATTTTAAACTGGAGTTGTACTTAGAAATCCTGCTTTAGAAATAGCAATATGCCCTGGTTGCCACATGAGGTGCCGTGTGTTCCCAAGGATATGTTTGGGTTTTTTCCTCCCTAACTGCCAGCACTAGAAATTCAATCTCAGGTCTGAGAACAAACAACATCCTTGTCTTCTCACATATCATCACCAGTAATAAAAGCCTGAAGATCAAAGTGTGCCCCTGGTGACACCTCTGCAACCACTTTATCTGCAAGAGATCAGCCCTTGGTAGGAATCCTGGCAGCACTTCTGTCCTGGGTGCCTGAGAAAGGGCTGAACTCAGATTGCTCTTTGTGTTATGTCTTCGTCTACAGCAAAAGAAAAGCGAGAGCAAACCAATTACTTTTTCAAAGGAATGGATGGGGATGGGGATATGGTTACATGTAGTATTACCTCACTGTTATTTGATGCAATGTTGCATCAATGTTATTAACATTGAGAAGGTGCTGATTTTACCTTTGTGGACAAGATTTACACTTCAGTACACCTGGATGGAAAAATATCAAACTCTGATGTTGTTGTTACTGTCCCTGACTAGTCTCTTTGAAGTGTGGGGAGCAGAGGAAACTAACTCTGAAGCCTCTAAGCCATGGCTTTAAACCCAAGGGCTTTCCTGGCCCAAAGAGGACGTTCCCATGCAGAAAACGGTATTGCTGACCCCAGTTAGACAGACTGCTTACGCAGCTGACATGTGTTTGACACATGACATTTTCAAATCTAAGCATTTACTGAAATGTGTCCCATGGGCAGAGAGGGCTGTGCTCGCTGTGCCGGGAGTTGCAGCACAGGCTCATGGTGCCCTGCAGCTCCAGTGTGCACTTGGAGAGCTGTGCAGCTCGAAGGGATGCACCCGCTGTGCTGGCTGCAGGTCCCAGCCCTTATCTTGCTGGCATCAAAGCTGCGCCCAGCCGTGGATGTAAATTTAATCTTGTTGGGAGCTAACGGACTGAGGAATTTGACACACCTTTTCCCTCTCTGTAGATGGAAGCATATGGCTCCTGACTCTCGCAATGTTCCTTGATCTGAAGATGAATGAGAATTAACATATGTTCTCTGGAGTAATTAAAAATGTGATCATAAACATAGTCTGACTAACTGAATGTAGAATGTGTTACCAGGGGACACACCTTCAGAAGCAGGGCAGAATCTTTGGAGAAAATAAAGGAAACAGGAATTGGAAAACTCTTTGGGGGTTACCAAGCCTATTCCAAATGTAGGTTAAACTGCAGCATTTTAACTCGTTTTTCCATGTTCATGCAAGATAGATTTGATGAGAGGCAGGGAAGTCTGTGTACACTTTGTCACTATGAAGAACGCGTGCAGATTGCTTTTGCTGGAGGCAGCTACTGAGAACTGAAGTCAAATCAGTGCTAAAGAGGCAAACACCTACCTGCAGTCCCAAATGAAGATAAAAGTGCAGCAGTTTGTGTTCAGCACTGGAAAGGACAGCACCAGGCAGAAGAAATGAGAATTGTTTTGCATAAACCACATCAGTTTAAAGCTCTCTCTAGAAAGTTTAAATTAAAATATTTTAGGGTGTTTGAATAAAGACATTTTGGTGTGAGGTGACTCACTGAGGCAGAGGAACTCAGTTATGTATCTAAGCCCTAAGAAACTCCTATTGCTGAGCTAGAGTTGAATTTGAGGGATGTTCAAGAATTTCCCTGGGAAGCACCTGGGGACTGGGTAGCTCCGGAGATAGAGAAGCAATCTCTAAGGCTAGAGGAAGAGGTTTTATGCTTCTCTTACAAGAGCTGTATTTCCTGGACTCCCTTTACCAGCAATATAGAAAAATATACAATATTTCTTTAGGGAAGTTCAAGTAGGCCATCCTGGAAAGCTCTGTGAAAAAGGAAGAAGATTGCTGTTTCCCATCTCTCCTGATGGGAGAAAGAAGTGACTGTGTGTGAACACAGTCACAGAGAGTGAGCTTTTCAAAGTGAGAAACCTTCGGAGATGTTCCAAAATGAAAAGCTGCGAGAGCTCCCAACAGCACAACCTGTTTTGGTGAACTGGTGCAACTTGCTTGCTGTGTGCCTTCCTCTTCAAACAGATGCTTATCTTCATATCTGCTGAGATCATCATGCTAACTGTTAAGATCTCCTTTCCCTTGGCATTAGAAATAGGTGTCATCTGCCCCTGGGGTCACTGCACAGCCGTGTCCCTGTGCTCTCCTGCACCTCACTTGTCTTTATTCTGTCCCCTGCACCAAGCCTGGAGCCCCATCACCTGCACGAGTGTTGTGACTGACACATTGTGTCTTTCAGAGAACTGTCCCAAAATTAAAAAGCAGACTGAAGGCTGACTTTGGGGTTTTACACTGTTTTTTTCTGTTCCTGTTTTCCTGCTGTCCTGCAAGACAGGGTTTTGTGATGTTCTACCGCTTTGCCCTGCCCTTGGCACGGAAAGGTGAATCTCACTGGAAACCCTTTGCTGGGAGAGTGGCTCCCTGAGGGCTGGCTGGGCTGGGGTGAACCCTACAGCCATGAGCTGTCAGTGCTACCAAAGGAGGAAGGATTTGATATTTTATCCTGGGGACGTGGGGGATATGGCTGCTCTCAGAGCCAGGAATAGCAGTGGAGCTGGAAAGGGTTATCCGGGGCACTGGGCAGTGCCTAGGGAAGGCAGCTTGCTCACTTCCAGAGAGCAATAAAAGCTAATTCCTATCATTTGTGAGTCCTGGCCAGCTCGCCCAAGCATATTTGTTCCATTCCTCCAGCAATATCTAATTTAAGGTTGCATTGCATCTGATTCCTCAGTGCTATGATGATGTGTCCCATCCGTTCAAGCTGAAAAGAAGTAAACCTTATGCTTTCCACTGTTTTTTTTTGTGTTCTGTTTTTTTTGCCAGTCGCCTTGAGGTCTTGCAGTTCTGGTAGCCAATTAAAAACATAATAAAAAGAAAAAAACCCAATGTTTTATTTCAGAGAATAAATTTTAGGAAACTAAACTATCAAAGGCTAATCTGAACACTACTGAAGTTGGTTGGAAAACTAATAATATCACGTGTAGAAGGCTTTCACTTCAGGAAATACAATATTGATAAGAGTACAGGGAATTTTCAAGGTTTCAAAGTGAAAATTTCCAGCTGATATTCATTAATATAACCAAACAGATAGCCTTTAAGTGACTAAAGGCTCTGCTTACTTATGACTAGGAAATCCTAGACAAAGTGTGTTGACTTCTTTGAATACATTGATGAGGAAAAAAAAAAGAAAGGAACAAACTCTTAAAACTAGGTTAACATCAGTTTAAAAACTCCTCAAAGTCTGAACATATCCATTTGAATTCAATGTTTGGTCTGATGGTGGCTGCTGCTTTAAGTTATTTTCTGTACCTTTTGGAGAGCAGAGGGTTTTTATAAATGGCTTTTCTAGAGAATTTCCCAGCATACCATAGGTCAAAAGGCAAACAGAATAACAGGCAAATTTTATATAAATCATTTATGGCAAATACTTTGCTTAGTGAATGATGAACCAGAATAACAGAGCAGATTTAGATCTTCTGCCCCTCTAGGTCATGATATATTACTGCCTGCAAGCCTTTTCCCATTCTTCACCCATTCACATCTCCATGAAATGTCTTGAAAAGAAAGTGAGTAATAGCCCAAGTCCTGATGTCCAGGCGCTGTCAAATGGATGGAGAAAAAAATGCGACAAATGTAAATGTAAACTCCACACTGCCATGTAATAGTAGGGCATAATTTGCATAAATATTGTTTGCAAAGAGCAATTAACACTTCATTTACATTCAGTGAAGTAGCAGTTTGCACATTTTCAGGAAACAATTTCTTTACCCATATGTGCAAATTTTGTGCACTGCAATTGACACGCTAATAAAAAGATGTTAATAGACCAATTTTTTTTTACTTTATATCACAGTGTACTGAAATATTGATTCGCTCTTCTGAAATATTGATTTGGTGGGCTATTTGTAAAACCAGAAAAATGCAGATTTGAATTTTTAAAACTTGCTTTTTTAAAAAAAATATCGGAATTAATTTCAGATGTCTGCAGTCTTCATGCTCTTTAAGTGGTATTTTAATGAGCATTTTTGTCAGAGAAATATAATAAACATTATTAAAAACGTTAGCAAATCCAGTCTCCTAATCTGCAATAACAATGAGTATATTTGCATATCGCAGTATAAAAATAATACAGTCCATTTTCTAGTGTCAATATAGCACTCAATTCTCCATTAAATGTTGATAAAAATATTTCACATTTATATAGCATTTTTTTCAGAATGCAGAAACTTCCTAATTAAGAGACAAATTTTATACTTTTTTGGGGTACAGAGAACAACAAGAGTTTACATGGGATCTGGTCAGGAAAATAATAGTCCTTTGTCAAACAGCTATTGTCAATTGACATTTCTGGCCTTTGCAGCAGAAGAAATTGATGTTAAGTGGATTTTATAGACCTCCTACAGCACAGTCACTAAAGGTTGTTGTGTTTGTTGTGTTTCCTTAAATATTTTGTTATTTCTACCATGACATGTGCATTTAGGGTTGGGTAGGGATTGGAGATCCCACAAAAGCTGGGTTGCACTGTGGGTGGTAGCTGTTGAAGGAGTGGAAAAAAATATTTTGGGCAAGAGTATTGGTTTCTGGAGTGTTGCATTTTTCCATCCTCAGTCTGAGTATCCTAGGAGGGACTATTTTTTGAGATTGTTCAGTGTCTCATTCTGAAGAGGGGTAAGCATCAGGATATAGCAGCAGAGAAGGATGCAGACAGACACAAATTGCCCTGCCAAGCAGGCTGGACACTGTCCACTTCTGCTCTTCAAGCCTGTCCTGGAGAGCAGGTCCTGTGTCTCTTAGCAGGAGACCCTCAAATGAACACATTAGCTAAATTTGTCCTAGTTATGGCAACCTCAGAGCGCAGAATAGAATGGATCTGTCTGTTACTGTCTGTGTAGAGACAGTGTTAGTCGGACATCCAAACATCACAAGGCACCTCTGAAAATCCTGTTCATACTGTGTATTTTAATAAAAGGCATTATTTATCCATTGTTGATCAATCACAAGGAAAATTAGTACCAAATATGACAAGAAACAGCAAAAACCCCACGAAATCCCCTTTTTACATGCTTATTAAAGTAACTGTTACAATAATGAGCTCATATTCCCTGTCTTTTCATCTCTGCTGAAAGGTAAGATATCACTATGATTGCACCCAGGAGTGTGACATTCGGATCTATTTTGATGTCTCATTATTGCTGTTGTTGTCTTTTTGCCTTCCAAACCACAGATCTATATTTCATCTCCTATGTCAAGTATTCAAAGCTCTGCTTTGATCAATGTAAAATCCATGTGCCCTTGACACAAGGTGGGAATTTTGTTTGAACCTACAAAGTAAGTAATTTTGACTCAAGTGTGAATCTCTGATTTCCTAATCATTACTTTACTCTACTTTTGTTTACCTTCCCCCCCCCCCTTTTTTTTTCTTTCTAGCATCCTACAGAACCTTTGAGGCCCTTGGCAATAATGATGCAGAATACAGCTGCATCTCAGCTATGCAGCAACTTCTGGAGACTTCAGAATTTACCCAAGCAGAGGGTGTTATCCTCCCTGTACAGACCTTTAAATACAAAGTTCACCACATCATTTTATAACTGATCCTTGTACATTACAAACAACTAATACCCTAATAGGAAGGGGAATAAATTGTTGAATCTTCAATGTTACTAAAGCCTCAGCAGACCTACATTTTGCAATAATGCTTAACATTACAAGAGAGGCTAATGCTAAGAAAGCAATAACAACATGAGACATTTGGGAGTTCTCTGACCTTCAGAAAGCCCATGGGTTTATTGTGTACAAAACCAAATAGATCTATTCCATTTTCTGTTGTTTACCAATAACTAAACCCAGTGACAGCAACTGATGCCTACCCGACATCTGTGCACAAGACAAGCTGGAGCCAGCCACTGTGGGTCAGTGAGCAGGTGCTTTTGGTTTGGACTGAAATATGGAAATGGAGCTCTGCAAAACCACTTGGGTTATGCGGTTTCAACTGCTAACTTGAAAATTGTACCAAGACACAAATATGATGATCTGGGGCTCTTTTTTTAATCTATTTCCACTTCTTTCTCAGTAGTCTGCAGAGATGATGTACCAGGTCAGCCCTCCTGCTGGCTGTAATTAGGTTAGTACCAGTGCCTTCTTCTGAAGAGCTGAGCTGAGGAACATTTGTCTCTATCTCACGTATGAGCAACGTGACTCATGAGGTCACAATACACTCTGGAGCTATTTGAGGGCCATAGTCACCCCATTTCCCTCTAAGTCTTTGTTTCCTGTGTTGTATTGGGGTTGACTCAGCTTTCACATCTATCTGCCCAATGTGCATTTTGGTGGTGGGACTTTAGCCAGGCTGATAATCTTTAGGATGCTGAGTGTGGGCTGTGACATGACTGTGTGGTGGAGAAGCCACAAGACCTTTGTACTTTATTCTTAATCTATTTCACCAGAACCAGTTTAAGTCCACTTTCTCCCATTACAGCTGCATTGTCCCATCTGCAGGCAGTAGCAAAGCCCCATCTTGATGTTTTAGGTTCTTTTCTGCTCATTTCCTCATCAGAGGTAAAAACAGTCACTGCGAAGTTCCTTCTGTCTCCAGGAATTAAGGATGTGTCTCTCTGTCCTGATTTATTCACTTTTGAGACAGAGTTTAATTTTGCAAACCGGCTCTCTCCTCAGTCTTTGCATTTATTTTTGGCAGGAGCAGTTGCCTGCGGCACGAGCACTGAAGACTAGCTCAGTGTTAATAGTTGTCAGGGAAAATAAAGAGGCTATTTCTCACATCAGACTTTCACCCTGCATGACAAATGCTGGTTTGAGCAGATTAAAAATCAATGCACGGTACAATATGTCACACATAAAGCAACTACATGCTATTAATTGGCATGCTACCCATTAGCTGCTCTTAGTATATATGTCTGCGTGAGAGGAATAGGAACTGGTGAAGACAGGTGGGTCAGAACCTCCTTTGGTGTAAAGTACCACGGCAGCATTGGAACTAATTGAGATATTCTGATTTGTTGCACTGAGTTACTTGGACAAGGATTTGAGATACTTTTTTTTTTCCCCAAAATGTGATTCAGCTTGTGTTTAGTTAGAATGAACAGCAGAGGTACTCTATGATACATCTCCCCTTGCAACTTAAAATCTTTAAATCACAATGATAACTCATTTAAAAGCATGATGTGGTTTACAGAGGTTTTTTTTTTTTTTTGCTTCTTTTCAGTGGTGGATGCTTGATTACTGACTTTGAGAATTTCTCAGTGAAACGACTTAAGATACAAACTAGGTAGTGGCTGCACATAAAATTTTTTTACAAAGAAAATGGAAAAACAAAAAGCAAAATCTGAAGGTTTTTTTTTTTTCAAATACATATTAGAGCTTCATATTTGAGTGATCTTCAGGAAAAAAAAAACCCGAACATGATTTTCAGAAGGCTGAGAGTCAGAGTGGCAGCATTGCGAGTGCTGGGCGTCCCCTTTACCAGGCGCTGGGCACCAGACTCACTTCTGCAAAGTGTCAGTCACCAGTAAAGGCGGTTTTGTCCTGAGGATAAAACAGTTCAGAAGTCTTCTCCAAAATTGCTGCTGGATTTCTGCATGCCATAAGAACTACCCCCATTAAATACAGTTTTCTGGAAGAGGTAGAACCAGAGAAGGGGATGTGGGCAACACGAAGGACTTTGCTGGTGTGTGGCTGGTGAGGCCACAACCTTGTCTGCAGGTTCTGCTTGGTGCCTCTCGTGCTACAGAGCAGGCAGGAGAATTAGAAAGGCACAGGACAGCCATTTTATCAAGGGAAATAGTGTCTCCCAGTAACTGTCCAAGTAGAAAAAAGCAGTTGAGATGGAGCAGAACACTATGACAGATTTTGTTATATACGCTTGAGAGGCTTTTGGGTGCTGGATGTCTGTAAGTACAGAAAGCACAAGCTCTGAAGTACAGAGTTTTGAGCAGATCCAGTGCTGTTCAGATGCACAAGACCTCAGTGACTGCTTGACTTCTGGATCTGGTGATACTGCTGTCTTTGACAGTCACGGGTCAAGCTGCAGATGTAAGATATTGATGTAATATGTAATGACCCCATTTCATCTAAAGCGAGGCAGAGTTACATTTATCCTCAGGCTCGGTTTTGATTGCTTGGACTCCATGGGTTCCTAATTTGCTAATCTCTCTTCTTTTGTTGTTTTGGTTGATTTTTTTCTTATTTTAATTCCTTTTATTCTTTTAAGCAGTCTCCAGCTCTCCCATGCTTTTCTAACATCTTTTTCGTGCCAGAAGAAAATATACATTCACTCCTGAAGCTTGTTTTTTTGACGCGCTCTTCACCTGTGCAGAACCTAGGTTCAGAGTCTTGTTAGAGTTTGTCCTACCCTTGTCATTACCTCTGTCCCCTTAAGAGAGGAAAGGAGAGGCAAGTGTGCAAATAATGTGCTGTTTTGGGACTGTGTCCCTGCTAGCTGTTGTAGCTCTCATAGGCTGTAAGGTGCTGTGTGCAGTCTGACATGTGCTAGTCAGTCAGAGCTTAGGGTTAATGATGCTCTGAAAAGATAAAACATGCACTTTTTTTTTCTTTCTTTTCAATGTATGTTAGCCACAGCCTGGCCTTGTTTAGTTCAGAGATTGAATATGTTTGAATATATTTGTTTTTCCTTGGGTATCAAAATACAGAGGTTATTGCATCTGGACACATTAGTGACATTCAGTTGCTTCCTGATAACTGCTCCATTAATGTCTGTCAGCATGGCACCTTTTCTGCCCATAACCTCCTCGCAGAGAAGACAGCTTTCCTAGCAGAATGGAGATACTTAAAAAAAATGCTTGCACAAAAAAAAAAAAAAGGCAAAATGTCAAGATGTTCCCAGATGACATGCCCTGAGAGATTAATGACGCAGTAGTAGCTATGAAGAAATGCAGATGTGACAGGTGGCTGACAGTTACGTACTTTATCTATAATCCCTCTGAACTAGTGGCAGGCACCTTCTTAAAGATAGTGATTACCATGAGAAACCTGTCCCAAAATGTGGTATTTGCAGTAACTGCCATAAAATGATATGTGGGATGCTGGGATCCTTTCTGTTAGTTTCAGAGGACAAACACTGTAGGTCAAGACTTGCAGAATAGTCATAACAGATTAATATAATAGTAAAACAGAACAGAGAGTCTGAACAAAATAGACTCCAGAGCCTGGAGATGATTTGCTGCATTAAATGGGCAAAGCACATTTGCTAAACCATTTGGTAAAATGGTCTGAGGCAGCTGTTTGAGCTCAGGTAAACCAGGGAGAAGTTGCCTTTGGGTGACTGAAGGGCTGGCTCAAAAACAGCTATTTGGACTGGGCTTCTCTGCCTAGGGTACGGATGTATTGCTCCCTGGGCATCCTTCTGCAGAGATACTGCTGTGACTCTGGGCCTCATCTCCAGAAATAAACATCACATTACTGGTATCAAGATGGTAGCCACCTTCTAGACATGTGGCCATTATTCTTCTTGCACCACAGAAGTGATATATCCAGGGTAAAATAAATATATAAATAAATAAAGTTGCTAACAAAAATGTTTTTGCCTGAATAATTAATTCCTCAGCAAGTTTTCCCATAATAAAACATGTCCTAATGAGCTACCAGGAGGAGAGGAAATTCATCACTTACCTCACAAATATCAACTTGAGAGCACTGCTCATGTCAGATGGCATAATTAATGACTTGAGAGGGAGCATGGAGCAGCACAGCCAAAACCACAGTCCCCATCAGTCATTCCACATCAGTCCAACTCATACAGTGTTACTTGATCTACAGAGGGTTAGCCAGGCGACTAGAAGGAGATATGGGACTGAAGGGAATACAGGCAATCACGACACATCTGATCTTGATTTATCCAGGTTGGTTTTCTGCTTATCACTGAGGTACAATGGCGGTGGATCCTGCAGCTTGTTTCATTTTTGTGGGTTTTTTTTTTTTTTCAGACAAATATAATTTACAGACTTTGTATATCACCCTCCCTGATTCTGAGCAAGCCATCTTCAATCCCATGTCAGCACAGTCCCTTGGGGTTTCTTCCCTGTGGGAAATGGGAGTTCAATTCCTGTGCAGAAAGCTCAGGTGGGTGCCCTGCAGTGGGCAAGCCCCCTCTGAGGTGTGGGCAGAAGATCTGGGATGTCACTTTCAAGATGTTGTTGGTCATGTTGGGGATGCAGTAGGAAGACATCTGTACTGTGCTCCTTGTGCAGGCTTTACCAGAGCTGGGGGAATGTTCAGCCTCTCATCACACATCCATCTCTCCTCTCTGTCCTGGGCAATTGCAAGCACTACCCCACTGGCTTCCACCACAGTACACAAGGGACCAAGTGCTGACCACATATCTCCTCCACTGGGAACCTACTGCTAAAGACATTTACAGAAGCCAAGGCATGGGAGGGATGCTCTGGAGGAACAGTTCTACCTACCTGGATGGCAAAGCTGAACCAGCAAGCTAGTACTGTCAGCTGTTGTAATGAGAACCTGAAATAGCCATAGTGGGTCAGACCAAGGGACCATCTCACTGGGGATTTCATTTCCAGTGACAGCCAGGAACAGATGTTTGGTTTAGGGAAGAATGGAGGATTCTGGCAAATGCAGAGAGATAATTTTGTGGCTCTACCTTCCCAGCAACCTTCTGCTCAGGGACTTCCTGAGCTGAACGTTGCTTCCCCAGCTGTGTGTTTAGCGGTCCTTGATGGTCTTTTTCCCCCTTGGTTTCTCTAATCTCTTTTTAAAGTAGTATTTATTTTTGGCCTCTGCAGTGTCCTGTGATGAGTGCTGCAGAATAATTATGTTCTGTGTGAAATACGTGCATCTTTTCCTGTGTTTGTCCTCCATTCCCTGTGATGTGAGGAAGAATGAATAATCATTCACCTTTCCTTGTGCCTTTCTCCCCAGTTTTACCATTTTAAGGATATGAAGCTTATTTAACTCTTCTTTGTAAAACACCATTAAATTTATTCCACTAAAACAGCTGTATATTTTAAAGCCAAGTCCCAGCCTAGTGTATATTTTTTAGGATTTATATGAGAGAACAGTATGCAGGCAGCCGCCAAACAAGTGATGGCTGACAGGTTTGATTTCTACCTCTTTTCTCACTCCAGTGTGTGGTTGCTCCATCCAACCAGGTACTGAGCTTCAGTAGCTGTCAGCCTCCCAAGTGCAGCTGTGTTTTACATGTCTGTTAACATCTGCAAATGCCTAACTGTATTTTCTGAAAGTCTCCGACAAATGCTTGCCTGAGTTTGTTCATCAGCAAAGACAACTTTATATGCTCTACAAGTGGCCCCCATGTTTCACCTCTGCAATAACTCTCCTGCAACAGAGCCCTGTGGTTGCTGGTGGTAAGATCTGAGCACAGGGCTTGCCTGAGGCAAAGCGCCCTTGGCATCTGCTGGCCTCTTTGGCAGGCTCCAGTGTGAGCAATAGCTGAGCTTTTATGCTGGTGTTGACCTCCCGAGTTAAATTCAGAAAACATTATCTGGCAAACCTGATGTGTCAGGTTTCAAATAAAGGAGTTTTCCAGCTCAATCCAGGTCTGATTTCCTTCCGGATAAAGGTCAAAACCCTTTGGGAACCCAGCACTTCTTGGATGCAAGGTTAAGAGCAATATACTTTCCTCCTTACTACCAGACTGAAATGCTAGCAAAATCTTTCCTGTTAGGAGTGCACGTCTATCCCCACAGGGTCAGGCCAGTGCTCTATAATTCATTTTGCAAAACTGAAATACAATTTTTGATGATCAAAGTTGGATAAGGATCAGAATGGCCTGACATGTTTCATATATACTGACAAAAGTTTTTATTCAAGAAGCAGGATCTGCACAAAAAATACTTTTTCTGTACAGATAGAGCAAAATTTTAAGTTAATACGTATTAAAAATGATTTACAGTGATGCTGAATTAATGTTTTCTCTGAGAATCACTCAGGACTGTATCTGTAACCTCTTAATAACGTAGAAAAACAATTGTTTTCCTGCCCACTTGAAACACAAGCCTGAAATTTTATGTGCATTAGAACTGAGGTCTCAGTCCCTCATCTGGTCCTCTGAACACTACTCGAAAAGTGACATGGTGCCTAAAATCAGCCAAAACAGCCCTGGGATTCAGAAGTGATCTGAAACCTGCAGTCAACCTCAGACAGGATATGGCTATGAAATTGGATTAAGAAATGACTTGACCTGGAACTGGAGATGAATTGCAATGTCTTGTGTTGGAAGAAGGATTCATGTTTAGATGGAGAAATGAAATTGGGATTGAGGGGAAACTCTAAGTTGGGGTCAGTTTAATTTGGATTTTTGTGCCAGAGGGTGAACTGAGCAGAAGTCACATTCCTCTCTTTAATGTCTTTTCCCTTCTTACATCCTGGCCATGAAATTTTGGGCCCTACAGCTGAAGGGATTCTCTGATGTCTTTCCAAGAGTGCTGCAGGGCAGGGGACTGGTCCCCGGCAGTGCAGAGCAGGGTGGATGCTCACCCCTGGGAATCGAGTGAGCGGTGATTGTCCCTGCCATGCACATACCACTGCTGTGCTGGTGTGTTCTCAGCTTGAGAGCGGGTCCAGATGGATCTCAGGGTTATTTTCTTTCTCCTCTACTCCATCTGTCAGTCAGTGGAGAATATAGGTGATGCTGATCCTGGGCAGTCCCTAGGTGACACCAAGGTTCAACAGAAGTTATTCCACTTTTGGTGATCCCTTGGTGACACTTACAATATCTTGTTGGGGTGGGTGACCAGCTGGGCTGGGAACAAAACCACTCAGTCTGCAGGTCCTGGGGTGGCTGTGCACCCTGTCCCTTGTTGCCACCATCTGGGAGGTTGGTAGCCAGATTTATAGAAACTAGGGCCAAAACTTTTTGGATTCCAGCAGCCAGGATGAAGCTTGTGTGTGTGTGTGTGTGTGTGTGCTATTTTTTCTTTTTCTTTTTTGGAGGGGCATGTTTGTTTTGGTTTGGTGTTTTTTTCCTTTTTTTTTTTTTTTTTTTTTTTTTTTTTTTTTTTTTTTTTCCAGTAGAGGGGTGTGTGTCACGTCCACTGACAAGGGTGACATCAGTATACTATGTCATTAGGGGGCACCCCACTGAGAGCCCGTGGTACCCAGCCCTGCTGGGCATGCACAGACTGATTTAACCCACTGGGCACCAGGGTGCATCAAAGGCTGGATTTTCCCGTAGAAGAGAAATCCCCCTCAACAGCTCTTCCTCTCTCTTTCCCCCTCCCACCCCCCAGATCTGAAGCCATCAGCAGGGGCAGCTCCGGCCACGGGAGAGGGAGCAGCCGTGTCCGGAGGAGGCATTGCATTGCATTGCATTGCACTGCGCATCCTCCCTCCCCACCCCCTACTGCTGCAGGCTTCCTCCCTTCATCCCTCCATCCTCCCCGTGCTGCCGCCTCTCATCCCTCCCTCCTGCATCCTTCCCTCCTGCATCCCTTCCTCCTGCATCCCTCGCTCCTGCATACCTTGCTCCTACACCCCTCCCTCCATCCCCCCCTCTGCCTGCGCAGAGCCGCAGACATGGCGCTCAGCAATTTCCTCTTCGCTCAGTGCATCTGCTACTTTCTGGCCTTCCTATTCAGCTTCATCGTGGTGGTACCGCTCTCCGAGAATGGCAACGACTTCCACGGCCGGTGCCTGCTCTTCACCGAGGGCATGTGGCTGAACGCCAACCTGACAGTGGAGAGGCAGCGCTTCACAGTGCAGGAGTGGGGGCCCGAGGCTGCCTGCCGCTTCAGCATCTTCACCGGGCTCCTCTCCCTGCTGCTGGCTACAGTGCAGGCCTGGAGGACCCTCTTCTTCCTCTGCAAAGGGCACGAGGAGTAAGTACCCCCCCGGGGAGGGCAAGGGATGCCCACCCCTCCTGCAGGCTGGGGTAACAGGGAGCGGCCTGGGGGTGAAGCACTGGGCTTGGTGCCATCCAGAGCATCCTGCTCCCTGGAGGGGCTTAGGGTGAGGTGGTGTATTGCCTGCATCTGTCCACACACACACCACGTACACCCCCACCTGTGTCCAGAGCCCTCTCCAGAGGATGCTCCCCTGCAGGGGTTTGGGGTGGGGGGCTGTATTCACCCCTATGTGCCTGCTGCCCTTTGGCAGTCTGGGAGCAGGATCTGTCCAGTTCCTCTGTGGTGTGTGTGGAGGGTGCTGGGAGCTGTGGGATGATGCTTGAGGCTGGGACTCGCAGGTGTCTCCTGACCATGGTCCCACTACATGTCCCTCCAAAGGGGAGCCTTCCTCTGCTGTACACCAGGTGTGTAAAAACCCTAAAAAAACATGTGAGGGGGAGGGGGCAGGCAGAAGGGAGCAGTTGGTGGTGCCCCTCTATTTTTATTCTGCTTTTGTGGTGGACATGGCAACTATTGCAGAGAACAACTATTGCTTGGTTACGACAGGAGAGTGATGCTGAGGGCTCCCTGCAGCAGCTGCAGGGCTGCGTTGGCAGCTGTTTGCTGCGCTCAGATAAACCAAGGGGCATCACAGCCCAGAGGGCATGGTGAGGGGCTTGGCAGGCAGCAGCTCAGGAGCACTGTGCTCCGTGCTTGCCTCTCTGGTGGCCTGTCCTGCCGCCTTGGGTAGGGTCCTTGGCACAGGTAACCTAACCTGTGGGTCGTATGGGACAAGGGCCTTCCAAGCATCCAGCTGCACAGAGGTGGGAAGGCAGGAGCACACTCTGGGGGCTGGCTAGACTAGGAAAGTAGTTTTCCCTTGGTTTAGGGACCACGCCAAGGGTAAATTGCTCATGTCCAGGTCTGTTTGGACTATTTCTTGAGGCAGTGGATGTTACTCACATCTGGGATTGTATAACACCCTGATGTTGGTAATATTAGGGACGGGGTAGCGGCATTGTCTCTCTGTCTCTTTCTGACCACTCTCAAGCTGCCTAATACTAAAACATCCTATAGTAAATATAGACCAGAAACTTATTTCCATATTAAAACTTACAAGATGTAAATATAACCATGGACTTCTTAATACATTTGAATTCAGATTCCTCAGGTGATCAGATACCTATAGAAGATTAATTAAATCCAGATGCTTTTTTCAGTTTTACAGATCAGAACTAGTTAATTTTTGCAGTAAACCATCAGTAATAATGAAATTTGGATCAGATGTTTGGCCTGCTTCCAAACACAGCTATTTAGTTCAATACTGCTGTGCAGGGGCCTGAAAATTGTCCCTTTAGGATGCCTGCTGCTCGTCCAGCTCTGGAGTAAGTTGGCACAAGGCAGTAAGGGGTAGCACCTAGCAGGAAGGCCAGTCTTTGTGTGCACTGGCTTAGAATGACTGCCGTCAGATAGTTATGACTACTAAAAATCCTTAAGAGGGTCTCAGCACATCTTGCCTCAGAGGTGGACTGAGCTTGAGTTGCCTGCAGGAGCAGGAAAAGCAAATGCTGGTCCCAGTGCTCTGGGCCTGGAACTATTCAGCTCAGCTGAAAGGTGGAGTTCTAACACAGATACTTCATGACTAGGATTGCAAAGTGACTTCTATTTTGAGTGTAAACATTTATTATTACAGGGCATTCACTCAATCTGCAATGTATAGCTTGAAATTGTGATCTAAGCAGAAAACCAGGTGAGGCAGAGAGCCAACAGCTCCCTACCAGGATGCCCTGGCCTGAGGAACCTCTACCACACTGTGATGGTTACTGACTGTCCAGTGCAAATCAAATGCAGCCCTCAAACCCTGCTTTGTCAATGGCAGGTCAGACTCCAGACCTTGGCACCTCTTGTGCTGCAGGATAGGAAGTAGAGGGAGGACTAGAGGTCCTGGGCTGGCAATGATCCACTGAATACTCCTGCAAACTGTTCCTTTTGAAGAGCTGTTACTATTTCTGGTGCCAGCTCTGTTTTTATTCAGAGGATAGCTCAAGTCTTTTCTGACTCCCAGGCCAGCGCACCATGGCAAGGTGCACCCAGTGGATATAGCTTTAGCAACACTTGGGATGAAATCCAGGCGAGGTGTGAAATCAAGGCAGGGACAGTGAACGTGCAAAACCATGGTGTGCTCGTACCAGCTGCCTCTGCCATCGGGGTGAGCCTGGCGCTCTGTGCAGGTGAACTGATCTAGTCCACCAAGTCCTGTGAAGCCAAAGGGGAGGAATAGGATTCATCTCAACGTTCATCTAGAATTCAAGTGTCCTGACATTCAGCTCCCACTGCAGTCTGTAAGACCACTTCTCAAAGGTGGTTTATTTAATTTATTTTCTCTCAGTGTTGGAATGGGATGACTGGACTTTCCAAGTGCCACCTAGAGCAGTTTCAATTAGCAAAGGACTTGGTCAAGTGAATGAGAAAAGGATTAGAAAGTTTTCACTGGCTAGAATTAATGGGGGAATTAATCAGTGAGGTTGGAAAATGAGTGGACAATTCCTTGGCCTCAGGGGAATGCTGTAGGCATCCCACCCCGTTCCACTCCAAACACAGCACATACCTAGGACTGGCCCTGGGTTGGCAGAATTAACAGGGCTGAGGCAAGTTGACATTCAGCTGGCAGAAATAACATACTGACACCAAAGCCAGAGAAGTCCCGGGAGAAGCTGGCCTGCTCTGCAAATTGCCCATAAAACTGCGATTCGTGTCCTGTGATGGCAGAACCTTGTGCTACATTGCTTAAAATGATTATAGCTATCAGTACTGTGTTGTTTTATTTTTAGTTTCCCTCTCCTAGGCAATTTTTGTCCCAATTATCACTTTAGTCATGAAATAATTTTAGCTCCAGTTACTATGTAATTTGAGCTAATGACATTTATTTTAACAATGGTGATTTTCATCATTACAGCTAACGAAAACCATGCTGTGTATGAACAATCGCCACTTAGCATCTATGATTTAAAACCCCATCCTCTTATGGTGAAAAAAAATCAAAATCAAAAGCACTTACAAATGAAGATAATGTGACTCAAAATCGTAATCTGTAGTTTTTCCATGTATTAGGTGTTCTAATTAAAGCAGATGTGTTTCAAATGGAAACCGATATCTTTGTGCCCAGTATATGCTGCTTAGAGAGACTGCTGATGTTGTGTTTCAGCTGTTTATGAGCTACATTTTTCTTCCCTTTTATTGCAGCTCTTTCTTTTATGCCTTCCTGAATCTGCTGATCAGCGCCTTTGTGGTGTTCATCACATTTATTGCTAGCACTATAGTGAGTGTAGGATTTAACATGTGGTGTGATGCAATTACCGAAAAAGGAAGCATGCCAAATAGGTTAGTATTGAAGAATACATTTTTTCCTTTTTTTTATATATATATCCACAAATGAACAGTGATGTTACAAATTGTAGTTATTACATGAGAGGTGAGCAAAAGGGAGAAGGCACTTGTAATGTGGAAATCCAGATTTTTTTGCATCTGGAACAAAAACTGCAAATAAAACTTTGCATTTAGTTCCTCATACAGCAAAGCATGGTTTTCATGGTGTTTCATCATCTCTATAAGAGTCATGATCATAAGGAAAAGGAGAACTAAACTGGGAAATGCTGTAAGAACGGAGGGAGTGTGGTCTGGTGAGCAGAACAGGGGACTGGGAGTCAGGGCTCCTGGCTTGCTGTCCTGGCTCTATGAGTGACCCATTGTGTGACAGCGGGCAAGTCACTCATCCTGCCTGTGCCTCAACACGCCATCATCTAATAACTGTTGTATGATGCTGGCCTCATAGCGGTTCTGTGGATGCCCTGAGAGCTGCAGAATGGAAAGTACTTTGTAAGTACAGATGGTTGAAAATTTCTTAGAGTGCACAAAATGTACAGCTCCTAAAATGGGCTACTGTATCCCATGATGCTTATGGTCCTTAGAAGAAATTTGATAAGTTGAGGTAGATTTTTCCTCTCAAACAAAAAACAATGAAGAGAGAGGAAAAGGTGACATTTTATGTCATATGATATTGAATAAATGTATTACTTAAAGCATACATTTATGTTGCACATTGTCATATGTTGTAAAATGCCATAGTAAATGTTCTGTTTAGGGCTGCAACGATTAATCGAATTATTCGAATATTCGGTTAAAAATTCAATTACAAAAAGCGTCTAATCGAATATTCGGATAAGAACCCAAGATGACCGACAGCACTGAAAAGGAGCGAGAAGAGGCTGCAGAAATCAACCAAGAGATAGAGAGACAACCTCAAAATCCTGGGACTTTTTTCACAGCAATAAAAGTCCAAGTTATTTGTAAAAATCTGTAGGCAGCCTCTATCTTACCATCAGAGTATCATCTCCTTGCTGGAGCATCTGAAACAAAAACACCCACACAATCCCTTCTTCTGAGGCTTTTCCCGATGAAATCAAAAGGTAACGGAGGCTCATACACTTTCTTTTGCTGAGGGGTGAAGCAACCAAGCTGGGTTGATGCCAGATGTGTACATGTGGGAGGCTTGGGGGTAGTGGGAGAAGAGGGTTTTAAGTATACTGTTTTCATAATAGCTATTACAGCTCTACTTGCGGAAGATTGGTGTTATCACTTACATAATTATACATTGGGTTTTTTTAAAGAAGGTAATTACGTGCCTCTTTTAGTCTAGTTTTAGAGAAAATTGGCAAGCAACCTGGTTACTGCAATAACTTAAATATGTTTTAATAGAACATGCTGTTGTGACTGTTTGAAACACATTTAAGATGTTTCGTGCTCTTATGTTTGGTTTGCCTGTTTGGATTCTCTGAAATAATCTTTTTTCCCCTCCAAATGCCTCCCTTGGGTAGCTGTGAAGAATTACAGGATATAGATCTTGAACTGAACTTAGAAAACTCAGCTTTCTACGACCAGTTTGCTATTGCACAGGTAGGTCAGACTAGGTCATGCTTCTATTCCAGTTCATTTAGCATTTTCTCATTGATCTGGGATTGCTGGAGCTGAACTACCATCCCCTGAAATCAGTGGGAACATTTCCACGGACCTCAGCAAGTGCTGAATCAGGATGATAGTGATGCATTTGCATTTTAAATTCAGAACAGATAGTTTTGAATGCGGACATGTCAAAACCTGACTCTGACACTGATCTTGTTACTCGTGATGGAAAATTTATTGTTTCTCCAAAGAATGAGCTCTGCAAAGCTTGCAAAGCCCTAGTGTCCTGGAGCTTTCATTGCTGTTGGCAATAATGTCTGAACTGTACCAGATCATGGGGCTACTACCTTTGCCTTGCATGAGTTTGCTTCAGATACATTGAACCTGTATAAATATCAGACCATTGAAAATAATGAAAGATTACTGTCATTTAATTAGGGCTTTTTCCTGATGAGTCTTTGAAAATTAGACTTTCCTATTGAATATTCTAGCTCTAAGTCAACAGTCAAAGCCAGTGAGTACTCGCTCATATGAGCACATATTAATTCTGCAAGGAGGACAGCCCCTTTCATGCAGGGCTGCACTTATGCACATGCTTCTCACGTGGTCCTGCGTGGGAAAAGACATTAGCTTACCTGGGGCACTCCTTGAAGGTAACTGTGGCTCTTGGACACAAGATAGGTTTGTGTCTCTGTTGCCAGCACTGGCATCTAGACACCCAGCTTAGATGTATTCGTATGCAGGATGGAAATATGCCATAGATGTGACTCCTTTGTATGATGCTGTCCTGTATTTAGTAGCAGTTTTTGCCATTAGCTCCTGATCTAACAGCTAATGGGAGGGAAGCAGAAGTAAACCTGTTACCAGTCTATAGCTTTGAGTTCATGGGAACTGACTGTCCATGTTCACCCTGTGATCTCAGGGTGAACAGCTGACAATCTATATGCAGGAGAAGACATTTCTCCAACAGGAGGCAGTGCCTAAAATGTCAAGGTCCATGCACATAGCACGTCAGTTGGAGGAGAGTTATCATCATACCACAGCGTAGAAGGATCAGCCCAAGCCATTGGATGTGGCTCCACACATCGATCCACATCCTTCCAGATGTTCCTGGGTAGAGCTAGGTGCTTCATCTTCAAGGTGAAGTATGAGGAACCTGGGAGCATAACAGCTCTGGGGAAACACTGTTTGCATTCAAAAGCTGAACCCAGTAGTGTCAAAGTGAATCCTGATTGCGACTGTTTGAAGAAAGGACCAAGCAGGGAACAAAATACTGCATCATTGTCTTTTCGTATCTCGGGTGTGGGAAGCAGAGTTGTATGAAGGCATGAGAAGGGGTCTGTCTATGGAGGACAAATTAGTTTATTTGAAACAGTAGAAAGAAAAACTCAAGAATAGACCAGACTTACCAACTAAAGCAAACATTTCCTTATAAGTGCAATAACTTCCTATAGTAAGATTTCCTTAGAAGCAGTGGTCTGAATGGAGATATCAAGGCTGCTGACAACTTAAGAATTACAAATACAGGCTTTGGATAAAATCTGGAAGGGAAGAACAGGCAGCTTAATGAAAACTTTGGATATTTGGCATATGTACATGTGTGTGTACAAACACACAGACACGCGTACACAGACCTTGTCTCTGTCCACTTTCCTCCATTCAGATGCTTACAATACATCAGAATGTCTCTGGGAGTGTCACAGAATTTGGCTAAATCCATGTAAATTCTTTTGTATTAAATATCCTAAGAAGATCACAGCAGTAACAGATATCTGAATGCCTTGAAGACAATATTTCATCAGTGAAGGAGTGCTTCAGAAATTAATGCAAAGCTTCCCATTCTTTAGATATGGTCATATAGAGCCAAATTAATATCTCTTATTTCCAAGGTTTCTAGAATAATTCAAAAATATTCTTTACTAGTGAACTAGGATTATTGTAAGTATGAACAGTAATACTTAATAGAATTTCCAAAGTGCCTAAGATACATAGGAACATAAACTCCCTTTAGAAAACAGTAGTCCTTGCTTATCTAAATTGACTGTTAGAGTAAACAGCTGTATTACTGTCTGGAAGTGTTTAAATTGTTGTTTTTTTTAATTAAAAGTGCAGTATGTCAAAACTGAAATACAGGGATTCAATTAATGCTTCCTTGCTAAAGGCATCATAGAATTAAAATGGAATTTCTACCAGAAAGCTGTAGTACAAATAAGCCTGCTCTGAGACTGGCAGGCCAACAATCAAGTACCTGTATGAAATTTTGATATTAACCTGAACAGTTAACTTTGTTTTTACAAAATGGTACTGACCTCTTTATAATTTCTTTTTCAGTTTGGTCTCTGGGCTGCCTGGCTGACTTGGCTGGGAATTACCATTCTGGCTTTTCTGAAGGTTTATCACAACTACAGACAGGAGGACCTGATAGATAGCCTGATCCATGAGAAGGAGCTGTTGCTAGGAAGATCCTCTTCACGAACCTCTTTGCAAGATGAAAAAAGTGGCATGATCTAATGTGTAAGCAGATTTCCAGGGCAGGATCTAGATTTTATTATTCAGTAGTGTGAACTGAAGTTGAGTCAGGGTATTGAGTGTGTGAGAATTTTTCTCTTGTGAATGGAGAGGTACTTGGGAATCACCCGCTTCCTCCATGAGAAATTGTTGGCAGAAATAACTTGTATTAGGATACAGAGAATGAATGGCCCCACGTTCCACTGGCACAGCAAACTTTCTGTCCTGCACAGGTGCAATCTGTAACCTGCTCTTGCTAGCAGAGCTCCCACATGCTGTCACTGGCTTTCGGGGAAGGGGTCATTTTTGAGGACTGTGCTGGCAAGACCAGGCTACAGAGTCAAACTGTTCTGCAATACTATTGTAACTGGGGCTGTGTCCACTCCCTCTTCTTTTCCTCTTCTCCCTTTTGCCAGTAAAGCTGCCCCTGTTCTCACTTTATTCTGGGCAGTTGCAGCTCTGGTCCAGTTACTGGTTCTTGCTGTCTCTGCTTTTGCTGTGTGTGGACACAGTGCTGACAAACCTGTTGCTCCTGCTCTGATTTTGATTTCATTTAGAACACAGAGACCTGTGTTCCAGACTTTGTATTTAGTATTGGACAGTGTTAATGAATTTCATTAAACCACTGTATTATTACAGTATCTGTCAAAAGCTGTGTATCATTTGGAAGGATGGTGGAGAATATTTGTGGTTTTGTTTATTTTTAGATTTTGGCATGACCAACATTTATTATGACTCCTGAAGTGTAATGTAGCTAGCAATTGCTGATGCTTGCATACTAAGAAATTAGGCTGAATAGATAGTATCAATACTTGTGCTTTTATAAATGTAACTTGGTCGCTAACATTGTACACTATTCAGTTTTGAGTGTTAGAATTTACTCGTGATATTTATTTCCTCTAGGGTATGCAAAATTACTGAAACATTTGCATTGTAGGTGTCTTTGTGTGTCTGTAAACGTAACAAGGAGCTCTTACTGCTGAATTATTTTCTAGGTAGTTCAGTGTTGAATGGGTCGATTCTTCCCACTCATGGGCAGGAGTTCCAGGGCTGATGAATTTTGCTGTAAAAAGGGAGAAGAACTGCTATTTTCACAAAGCTCATAGTGACTTTGTTATTGTTTTCAGTTTTGCTTGGCCAGTACTTCAACCATGAGGTGGGTGGTTAAGACAAGAAGCAGATCCGATAATTAAGAAAAGTCACTGAGATGAATGTGGGATTTGCATGGCAGGGAAGCAAAGTTGTGCTGGAATTAGGCAGTTATCCCCAGGTACACATTACACAGAAGACCCCAATTCATCAGAAAACTTAAGCAAGCAGTTAAGTTTAGGTTGAAGAAGATTTTTTGGGAGAACACTGACACTGCCTGTGGCAGCTGTGTTTTATTTTAGACTTAATTTGTTGCAACACGAGTGCAAAGCATGCACAACTGTATCACCTGGTAAACTGGTAGGAGGGGAGAGAAGACAGCAAGCTTCTACCCCACCAGAGCTCAAGCCTGGGGCTAGCACAACCACACAGATTGACTGTTGTCTTCTGTGGACTATTTGATGCTTAAAGTTAAGTACTGGCTTAAGCATTTGGTTGAAACAGAGTTTGAAGTCATAACAAATCTCTGAAATAGTAAGCATTTTAGGCCATAAAATTTAACATTATATTTAACAGACAAATTGTTCTCATAGGTTTAGGGAAAAAAAAACCCCATGGGCTCTAGGCAGTGAGGTGGCCCTGTGAGCATTGCTTATAGCCCCAGCTGGCCACAACTCTCTGCAGAGAGATCTTGTTTTTCAGCATAGTTTCTGCCCACAGGGGAATGCAATTCCTTTGAAAGCTTTACAGCAATGGCTTTTTTGCAGTTGTGAGTTGACATCAAAAGAGGAGTTCCTGAAGAGGGAATCAGAGATCAAATTTGTTAATATCAATTTAAAATTTAGAGAGCAGAACTGTTGAAGTGCCTTTTTTTATTCATTCGGTCTAATAAGAGGTATTCTCTTGCAGGTACCTAGGCCTTTTGCCAGGGCCTGGCCTTCCCCTTCATACCCTGGAGAAGAGCTTGTGTCCTGACAGTTAGCCTGTTTCATATGGTTCCCCAGTTGTTTGGCCATCTGTAAAAGACACTACTTCTCCTTCCAGTCTCACTTTGGATTTAAGATTCAGCAGTGATGTCTCTTCCCACAAATTACTTCAGTGCATGCCTTACTCCTCGTGTGGAACCATGCTGCTGCTCTGTATAGTATGCTTTATGTATGTGCCAAATCAGGCTTAGGCTGAAGAAACACGTAGGTTGGGACAACCATTCTTGGTCTTGCCTGGGCATTTGAAGAACCAGGAGGCAGAACACAGCAAGTGTCTCCTCTGAGATACGAGAGCTGAAGTCTTGTCTGGTTCTGAGGAGGAAGGTGGTATTGCCCATTGGTGAGGCTGTCCAGAGCTGATGCTCTCTTCTACCTCTCTTTTTTCCTGCCTTGGGGTCTTTTCCTCCTTTTATCTGCCATGAGAAGCAGCAAACACTGGTCCTGGGGTTTGTATTCTTGTTGACTTTTGTGGTTAGCATTTTCACTAGCATTTGTCACCCTGACACTATCTCCTTGACATCATCTTCATTGTTCTGCAGCTCAATAGACAAAAAGTGAGATCTTTAAAGCACCTGGGGCAGCCAGGATCCCACCTGAAAGAGAAAGTCAATAGGAATTAAATACTTCAGCCTTTGGAAAGTTTAGCCCAGCACAATTACCTGTACAGACTCACCTGTTAATTTTGGCATCAAAGCTTAACCTCTCCGATTCATTTCCCTGGCTCAACTCATCTAAGCCCAGTTGCATTTCAGTGCCCATGAATGCAAGCATCTTGGCTGCTGGAGTTGGCCCGTAAACTGAAAAGAGGCTGAAGCTCTCCTTTGAGTCCCACATGTAGGAGGTCTCTTTTCCCCAGATACCCTCACTTCACCAGGTGGGGTGAAGCTGACACTCACCTTAAAAGCAAAGCTAGTTTCGAAGGAAACCCCTGGGCAGGTGAGAATGCAGAGAGTGTAGTGAGAAACTCTCTCGCTGACTTGAGGGGAGGAAGGGTATCGTGCAACACCCAGTTATTGGACCTGCTTGGGCTTTTTGGTTTGCATTTAGTTTTCTGCAAACTCTTCTCCTAAAGATTGGACGCTCAGGCCAACCTGATGATCCCAGGATGAAAATGTCTTAGAATAGCAGTATTATTTATACACACATATGTACAGACCTCAATATGTTCTCTCTCACATCTCTCTTTTATACATTTCTGACCTGTGCTTTTAGGCATTCATTACCAACCAGTACAGAGTGTAGCTGCAGTAGGAATTTCTCTGAGTTAAATGTTGCATTTCTGTGATATTTCAATGCCTTCTTTAATTTTCCATCTCCAAAAGCAGACCTCTGGGAACACTCCAGCAAGAGGTGTATTGAGAAGACTAGGACTCTGTGTGGTTCTTGTATTTATTTATTATCACATGGTGGAAGGGGAAAAAGCTTTGTGGCCTTTGCCCATCCAACCCCTCCTGCTGCTGCCCAGCAAAGCTATGAGCTATTCTGGTAGAGAATGTGGGATGCAGTTGTTTAGTCACCATGTTCCCTATGATGCTGAAATCACAGTCTTTTTTTTGGCCTATTAAAATAGCTAGTAATGCAGGGAGAGCCTTACTTGGTTGAATGCAACTGGGTGCTGCTTTCTGAGGCACCGGGGTGTTGCTACACAATTATTATGTTCTATCAAATATATTCCTCACATCCTGGCTACCATCTGTGGCTAATTTCCCTGCCAATACCCTGCCAGTATTCCACATTGGATTACAAAAATTTAAGCGAACAAGTGTTAGCTGAGCTTTTAGATCAATGCTGTTTATTATTATTTTTATAATGGAGAAACACTTGAAGCCATTTTTTGGAATAGAATTTCCTCATGAAGGTATAAATGTTCATAACTTCTTATCCCACTAATTCATGAGGCATTTTTCAGCTGAGAACTTTCAACAGGAATTGCAAAAATAAGAGCACAAAGATTTACTCTAAAAACTAAAGGACACATGCGTGCTATGGCAATGTTTCATTTGAATTAATTTGAAAACTTACTTATTGTCTTAATGACTCAAGAAACTCAAGCAGATCTTTGACGTAACAAGTTAGTGTTTAGTTCTTGAGGGACAGAAGGGCTAAGCTGATTCAAGGTGTCTGAGAATCTGACCAGTCTAACCCTCTGTATTTAAAGCAACCTGAAAACTCTACCTTAGGAAAACATGAGCACTTGACCTGTTTCTTCTAAATCCCCAATGCAGACAGCAGGTTAGAATGCCCTAGCCTGTGTTATTCTTTGAAATGGAAGGCTAGACTGGGCAAACAAATTCCTGGTTTGAGGGCTTTGGGGTTTCTTGGTGCAGTGGTTGTTGCATGTAAAATGCATAACTGTCCTTGAGAGAGGACATTCAGGAGTCCCCTGGACACCTGAAGGCTCTCATCAATGAGATATGAAGCCATGCTTCACCTTCATTTTTCCTCCATAGTCTTTTAGTCTTTGTTGAATATTGATCCAATCTCGATTTTTAGCATGTCATTCAGTTTAGCCCTTAGGTTGATGGTTGGAGACCAGCTCCTGAGAAAAGGGGGATGTGCGCAGGGGTCTCTTCAGGCTGATCTGGGTGCAGAACGTGAGCTCGCATTGCTAGAGAAGTGTGAGCCACAGGCCATTGTACAGACTTCATGCTGGTTTCTGCACAACCCCAAATCACATATCAATCTACGTGATGTGTGTCAGAAAATGCAATATCAAATGTGCAAATTCAGAATGGATGCCAGCTGCAAAACATTCAGTGCAAGAAAGCACAAACAAACCTGGTGTTTGGGTGAATGTAGCTTTTATCATCTCCCTTCCCCAGAACTCCTCGCCTCAAACATGTCGCATGTAAAATCACTTTCACTATTTAAACGATGATTTTAATAAAAAGCCAGACAGTCATTCGTATTGGCAAGATTTACAGTATTTTGTGACAAACCAATCTGGATTTTGACAAAACTTTTGTCTTTTCAGAATCAACGGCTTGGGTGTGAACATCCTTGAGCTAATGGGAATCCTGTCTGTACTCAGATGCTAAATTTGTGTCTCAGACCATTTCCTTTTCTGATGGAAATAGCCCATTTTTATCTCATTGGACTGTTTGCTTTGGAGACCACAAATGTTCTTTCCTTATGCTTAGACAATCTGTGAAGAGAGGCGGCTTTTGCCTGGCTAGTTTCCACACCTGCATGTGGTGAGAAAATACCCGTATAGGTTCACGAGCACTGAAACTGTTTTAAAATTGTTTCTGTTCATGGTCCTAATGCCTTGAAGTGCACGTTTCTATTTTTGTCCTCCATAAGGAAGAGGAAACTTAACCTGAGCTGTATTTTAATATGCACAAAATGCACACGAGAGATTTAACACTTTTTTTTGAAGTAACAAAATTCCACTCAATAATTTATGAATCTAACAACTGCATAGAAGACAGCACTTTGCTGTACTCCTGACATAGATGGGCAAAACACAACTGCACTCTCAGGAAACTTAACATTTTGTTCTGAGAGGTTAGACAGAAATTTACTTAAGATACAGCAAGTACTGCTTGTTTCAGTGCAGGCATGTAAGTGATAGCATCTTTCCATCTGGTTGTTGGGAAAGGTATTTACATAGCAATGTTTTCTCTTCAGTTTCTTTTGTCTGTGCCAAAGAGTGTAACTGAACCGCTATTTCAAACATAAATTGACGTGAATGTATTCACCTGAGCGCTTAAACTTTTCTACCTCTCAGAGCTGCTATAGCTGCTTAAACTGTTTGCACATAATAGTCAAAGAACCTGAATCCATGTGAGAGTCTAAATCCCATATTTTCATAGATAGCTAAAAGATTTAGGATTTTATGCTTATTAGCTTCCTGTCAGATTCTCATTCCTAAAAATTGGGCATAGGCACCCAAGAAGGGCTGTGTGAATAGCCTTCTGAATGGTCAAATAAGGTGTTTTTTCTTTTCTCCTCCCCCCGCCCCAAAACAAAAAGACAGGGACTACGATGTTTTAGACCTGGAATGTTACTTGAAAATCTGCATTTCACAAGGGTGGCATAAAGCAATGAGCTAGTTGTTAAAATGCCTCCAACAGACCTTCCCCAGCCCTCCCTGCTGGCAGGTAACTGGGAGGCACAGGTTTAATGTTTTTAATCTTCCCCTCTGCCTTGGGAGACACAAGCCTCCATCTCCATGGCAAATGCTTCCACCGTGGTGTTATCCTGGATCCCCCTCAAATTCTCCTGTTGAGCTTTTCTGCATGGCTTGAAATTCCTAAATAGCAATGTTTTAGCCTGATGGCTCTGGGGTTTATCAAGGAGACAAAGCACTTGGCATGAAGAACTGCCCACTGAAATAACTTGAATTATTTGTGCATGGTAGTAACCCAATTCAAGAAGTTTTTGTTCCCCCTTTATGCTTGGCTATGATGTAAAGTGAGGGTTGAGGAGGTGGGAATGAAGAGTGATCGTTTCTGTTGACCTCTTGGGTGACCTTTCCCACAAGTGTCTAGACAGTTATTTGTTATTTTCCCCTTGTTTCCCCCCAGATTTGAGCAAGTTTGACTCCACTTTGTATGCAGATTACAAAGAGTATTTATGAATGTTAGAAAAATTGCAGCTCTGGTAGGAAACTTTCCTTTCCCACAAGTGTCTAGACAGTTATTTGTTATTTTCCCCTTGTTTCCCCCCAGATTTGAGCAAGTTTGACTCCAGTTTGTATACAGATTACAAAGAGTATTTATGAATGTTAGAAAAATTGCAGCTCTGGTAGGAAACTTTTGTCAAAAGTATAGGAAAAAGCGTGGCAGATATTCCCTGTTCTCACTTGGGCTCTCCGGGATATGATGTAAAACCTTCCCTTTACATAAGCCAGGGCTGATTTGGGTGACACGTTGCTATAAGGTTCCCAAGGCTGCTGTCAGCATTCCCTTGAGGAACCTGGTGGAATTAGACGAGTACTATGTTAAACTATAGATTTTAAGGCAGGACAATATTTGAAAATCATCTGCCATAGCATCCCACATAAGACAGTCCAGGACTCGTCCTCCACTCGCTCCTGCTGCAGAGGGAATTCTTTTTCCCTGTTAACACTGTGAAGTCCAACAGTTTGTGTCTGAAATAGGGCACATCTTCCTGTAACAGACTGGGTCTTGGTTTAATCGGTTAACTCTTTTGACTTTCTAGGCTGCTGCAACAGTTTTAACTGTCATTGTCAAAACAGTGTTCAACATTTGACTTCAAAAGATGCTAACAGTCTCCTTACTAAACCACAATTTTCCAGAGTTGCAAGCAGTCCTTTTGTTAAAGGACATCAAGAAGCTCCGTGCTGAACAGCATCCTTCCAGGGGGAGGACCCCTGCATTGGGGTCCACAGCCAGTGCAGGCTGATGGCATCAGAGCAATTCTGGTCAAATACTCTCTGAATAAAATTACTGCTGTTTTTCAGACCAAGATCTACAACTGACTAATCAATATATTGTTATCTGAAGTGCACTCCTAAGAGGTTTTTGAAGGTTTATAAGCAAAACAAAACAAAACAACAAAAATCAACAGTTCCACTGACATCTCATTCCCCTGGATCCTTTCATCTCCAAAAACATTCCTGCAAACTTCACAGTGGGTTTTATTGCCATCAAGCTGATCAGGCTTTATTGCTCACGTCCTGCTGGGGACAGGGACTGCTGAGGGGGTCAGGAGAGCACCATAAATCAGAATAGGAGCAGGTAGTGATGAGAACTGTTAGTGCATTTGCTATGAGGGGTTTTGGCTTTTGGGTTGTGATGTGAGGGATACAGTGCCTGTGCCGGGAGCACAGATGCTGAGTTCAGCCTTTGCTTGCCCCGCTCAGCCCCAGCCTGCTCACGTGGCTTTACAACCGCAGAGCACCTCCTTGAAGTAAATATTTGCCTGAACTCAGCTCCTGGAGAGAACCACCTGTGTCAGCCATGCAGATGTCTAGTGCCAAGGTGCTGGCATTGCCGCCAGGTTTGTAGGAGCTTCTCTGGAAACTTTTTTCCACGCTGGCACTTCCAGATACCCTACAGCTGGCCCTTTGCCCTGTGCAGCTTATGGTTTGTGAGGGGAAGGAAAGACTGTTCCCAAATCTCTGTAGACTTGCCATTTTTGAAAGGAGCTCATTGATACCCACAGTTTTAAAAGGTTTTGGTTTTTTGTGTGGTGCCACCAGCAAAGATCTGAAGCTAATCTTTCTTGCTTGTAAGTCAGTGGAGAGCCTGAAAGTATTTCAGCCTCTCTGAAATGTATGTCCTGTGACTTACGCATTCACGAGCTACTGTCTCTTCTTATCGCCACATGTGAAAAGCTTTATAAGAGTCCAGATTAACCATTGTCTTATGCTGCTAAAGAGGTCCCCACATCATGGGTATTTGGGGACAAATCTGAACACTTTTTCATAATTTGTTGAACTGTTGAAAGCAGTAGAGGGGAGGATCCTTCACTGGTGTATATAGCTTAGCTTTGTGAGCCATGCTGGAGCCGTGCCAGTCCATGCAAGCTGAGGGTACAGCCTGGTTTGTTTTGAATTTTATCTCTCTTGATTTGTATGGTCTTTTGCAGTGTAATGACTGCTGATTTGGAGCTTTAAGTGCATGCATTTGAAAGAAAGAGAATTAGAGTAAAGTTTATTATTGTTTTGATACAGTCTCAAAAGGGAAGCTTTTTACTAGCATTTTAATATAGCCCTTTGTAAACACCTTGCAAATAAAAATTCTGAGTCCAATTCTTCTGCTAATGGAGTCACTGACAAAATTTCCTTTGGTTTTAGTAGGAGCTGGACTGGGTTCAGTATAAGTGATACACTACAGTGTTACTGACAATGAGTTATTGTGTTTTATATATTGATGCTTTTTGCTGGACAGTGCATTGGCTTTTTATGATTTGGTGACATATACAAATAAATTATCCGAAAAGTCAATATTTCTGTCTGTGTTTTTTGAAGGTGAGTTTAAATTGTTGCAATGTAAGATAAAAAGTAATTCTCAAGTCATTTGTGTACTCCCTGCCCAGCATCTCCATGACACAGCTTGCATGGTCAAGGGTACATCCAACAATCCTAAGCTGCCTGAGCCCTTTTGCTACCATCTCCCAGTAGTTAAGCATTAGCCGTAGGAGGCAAAGAGAAGATGTTCCCATGTCAGCATGAAGCTGAAAGACAGCTTTTTACCAAATGTAGAGGGGGACAACAGACTACATGGGCAGGTTCATTTTCTAAATGCCACCTGATTAATTTCTTCTTGCAACATCGGCCTTTCTCTTCAGGGGTGGGCTTAAAGGCTCCCAACAGCTATCCTGGAGCAAAGAATTACTAAGAAACAGGTCCATGCTATTATCTTAGAGGTTCCTGAGTTATTCCTTGAGGGCAGATGGTAATACCCTTTTTTCTTGTCACGTGCTGTGAGCCCACCTGCTTGCTTTGAAGTGGCAAAAGGCAGAAATGACAATTAAAATTGCTGCTATGGGCTTCTCCTGCTCCATTAACTTGTTTCCAGACTGTCAGGATTGGACAGAAGTAAGGGAGTGGGACTAGAAGCAGTCTTTGGGGCTGCCTTTTACAAGTGCTAATGCTAGGTGCATTGAAAGGTTAATGTGAAAAAATGTAGTGTCGTCTCACTGTGTCCTTTTCTTTCTCCTCCAATTGTATGGGCATGGATACGCCTGCTAGTGCAATCAGGTGCTGTTGGTGTGGTAAGCCTGTCTGAAGAGGGTGTTGGCAGCTGCCCTCTGTTCCTACCACAGGAATGTACTGCACACTGTCAAAACAACACGTATCCCGTACTGTTGTGCTCTGCTGATTTCTGTTGTGCATTAATTTAATATCCATTGCATAAGTGTTATTAAGGCAGCATTTCTACCTTTAGGCACTGTCACTAGCCCATTTTCATGCACAGACTTTCCTGCTCTCTCTCTTCTGTCCCTTTGACTCCTGCCACCCCAGACACTGTTCCTGGGAAGCCCACCTACTCACTGTTTGCTTCAAAAATTGCTGCAAGAGTCCTGTCCTCCACTACTCCTCTTTCAGCCCTTTAAAGCAAACACATGAGCATTTCCAAGCTGGATTAAATAATTGCTCAGAGCTGGCTGGCTTCAGGACTGTTGATTTCTAAAGCTATTCACCATACTGGCACCAGCATGAATTCAGGTGAGCATTTTGTAATAAATTATGTACTCCTCCTTTTTTACCTCTTTATGGGCAGTTCTCTGGAGTTGTACTAAAGCATGGCCAGCAAGGGAAATGTTACCCAACAGGTTCAACTTTGGGTACTTTATGGCTCCTATCAGCTCTTCTAAACTCATGGATTCACAAAGATGTCACACCTAGAAAACAACATTGAAGAGGAATAAGAAGAAATCGCATCCAGCTCACAGCAGTGAGGCTAGATCTGTGATGGATAAAGAGCGGAAAGAAGGGGCAGAGTGGGAAAAGGGGGTGTGTGTGTGTTTGTGTGTGTAAGCAAGACAGATGAATGGGAAAAGAGCTTCAGTGTGAGAAGGAAATAGAACAGGTAAGTCCACAGGGAAGCTGTGCAGCAGTATTCAAATGCAGGCCCAGAGCTGGGATTTTTGCTCCTATTCCCAACCTTGTTATTGACCTGTTTCAGATGCATCAGCTTTCTCAGTTTATTCACCTGCAAAATGCCACCACTCTACCAGGGATGGGGTTTAGCTTTTATTTATTTCAAATGTTCTGGTTTTGTACCAAATTTGTTTTGCTCTTCTTAAGCCTGCCACATTTCTGAATAACCGCAGTAAACAATCTTGACCTGGGAGGGTGCTAGGCCATGGCGAGACCTCAACAGACAGCTTGAGTGCTGCTTTTGCCCATGTCCAAATCTGTCCCTTCCAGAGCCTAGGCAGAAGCCAAGAATAGCCTTTCCTCTGTTTAATTTCCCTGACAGCCCAGATGTGATAGCCGTTCTCACTTGCACTGATAAAGTCGGGCCCCAGCAAGGAGAACGTGGCCATTTTCCATTTAAAGCGGATCCAGGGGAAATGTGGTCCCATGCCCATCTCCTGGGGACTCACTCAGCGAGGTGAGCATGCATATGGATTTCACACTGCCTCCGTGTCTCCCCTCACAGTCCTAAGAGGTGTTCCCGTTTTACCTTAACCCTTCAGCTTGTTTCAAAGTTACTGAAATCAAGGATTCACTGTACTGCCCTTGCTCTTAAGATTGCTCAGTTCTTGTCAGCTCAGGCTTTGCTTTCTTGTTGCAATATGCCATGACTTGCACTGAGGGAACCGTCCCTTCAAAAGGGGCTCTTGTTTTGAAGGGGAAAGTGCTACGTGCTGGGATGACTTGTCAGACCAGAGCCAAAGAAGGAACACCACCTCTTTGCCAAAGAATTTCAACAAAGGCATTAAGAAGATCATAAACATACAAAAAAGAAAACAGAAGCTGTAACAACCCCCTTGCCCCATGCATGTACCGATCCAAAACTTTTTGCCAGATATTCACCATCACACAAGTTTAAAACCTTTCTCCTTTATTACCTAAACAGCAGGGCTGAGATGGGGAAGAGGGAAGGGAAGCAGCAGTGAAACTTACCCTCTGAGCTGGGCAACATGAGTGGTTTGCACAAAGAGCCCCTGAGCTAAACACTCCTTCTGCAGCAACCTCGGTTTCCCAGATGAACAACATGTTGAATGTAACTGCTGTGGCCTTTGTCATCTCAGGAGCAGAACGAGAATAGCCACTGAAGTCATTTCTCTCTGTTTCTGATTGCAATTTTTTTGACTCTTTCTCAATTCAGTTGCTGCCCACTCTCCTCTTGAGAGAAGGCTGAATAAGTGTTTCTGTTTATCCTCTGCCTGTTAAAGTCCTTGGGTGGCTTGGAAGAAAGTTGTTGGTGCAGAGAGGTATGGCCCTCTTTTTTTAAAAAAAATAAAAATAAAGCACCATTTTTTCTTTGTTGGTGGGTTGCAGTGGCAGGGGAATTCAAGCCCAGGTCTTGCAGGCATCTCCTCCATCTTCTCTGCAGTGTTGCAGTGTTTTCTTTCTCTTTTAAATTTTTTTTTAATTTTTCCTTCAGCTCTTACAGGTTCTGATGTCAATCTTATCACACAAACCCAAGCACATATCAGGTGCTATTTGACAAGAATATAAGGCCTAAAAAGCTGATTGTGCTGGTTTTGTCTAAGGAGAAAACACAGCTGAAGCTCGTAAGCTTGCACTCCCTTGTTCTCCTCTCAAACACCCAGAGCACCATTCCACATTTATTGCATGATCTACATTAAAAACATTCCCTTCGGAGAGGTGCATGCCATGATGGGACAAGGGAGGGATAAGGGGTCTTTGCCTCCCATCCCTTCATAAACTGTCCATATTACCATTATATAAGGCCTTGAACACCCAGGCATAAATGCATAGCCTTTGACTGGACACAAGCACTACCATAAATCTTGCAAGCTCAGCTTGTGGGATTTATGGACTGAATCAAACCCAGAGGATTAAACTACTGATTTGATAATTAGACTGGGATTCAATGCTGATATTTATTATTTTAGGCAAATAAACTGTTTACAGTTTAAATGAGTTTTCATGTTCTTTTTCACACCTGGGAATCAAGTGAAACACCAAAAAACAGCTTTTGTCTGTGGAGGAAAAAATGCATGAAGGGAAAGAAGAAAACCATTTGCTGGGATTTTACTAATAATAATTTAAAGTGTTTTAATATAGCAGCTTACCAAGCCTTTGGCCACCAGTGCAGTGTTTGCACAACAGCTTGGCTTTAACTTTTGCAGAATAGCTCTTAGGAGACTTGAAGAGAAAAATGGTTTGGTATTTAAAGCTGTGACCTGAGATTCAGGAGACTTTTATTCTGAGCTTGCTGCTGACTGCACAGATCAATGAATTTTTCTCTCTGCTTCTGCTCATTGTATCAGCAGTCCATAAGCTCTTTGGGGGACAAAATTCAGTTAGTTTTTTGCTCTTCAGGATGACGGAGCATGAGTTGGGTGGGACCTCTTGGTGCTACTGTGACTGCCTATTAATGTGAAAAAAAGATGAAAAAGAAAGGAGAACAAGTAGCTGCTGGAAGTGTACAACAGGAGTGGTTTTCTTGCTCTTCAAAGTGGATGCTCGTGTGTTCCCTGCATGTGGCTGGAGTAGGCTGGGAGCTTTGTGCTGCCACGCGCTGGTTAGTGGTGCTCTGAGATGTCTGTCAGGACAGAGGACATTGCTACTGCCTCATAAACCAAGTCCAGCATTTCTGAGCAACGTGTCTTATCTGAAGAAAGAAGACAACAAGTTGGGATTGAAATTCCTCCAGGACTTTGACATCTTGCTTCATGCTGGTGTAGCAGAGACTCACAGCAAGGATCAGCACTGCACAAAATGAGAGCCACAGGAGCACTGGCAATCCAGATGATGACCTGTCATCTACTGAACGGTGATGAGGAGAAAAAAGAAAGCAGCATTATTTTAGTGTCATCTTAAACACTTCCCAAATTTGACTCCCTGCTGATGCCTTTGTCCTACTTTTCTGGGAACAGCAGGGTACATGGGGCTCTGGTTGTGAGTGCTTCTGTAGGCATCAGTTAAGTGATAGTGAGTCACACCTCCCGATGGAGGGTGGGGAGTATAAAAGATCTCATCTAACGGAGCATTTAAAGAGTTTAATTACATACAATAAGAACAGGATTACCATAGCTAATGCATGATCTCAAATTTCCCTCCAGCAATTATTTTTTATACCTTTAAGCTAAATGTTAGGTTAAATACTAGGACAACATTAAGCTACCTCACCTAATTATTTAATGCTCACAAACGTTCCATAAAGAGAGAAGATGTACATTTCTGTCCTTTTCCCTGGTAACTCAGCTTGTTTGGGGCTCCTATTAATTATGGCAAGAACTGAGACGTGACTCCATTAACCAAGAGTCACATTCAGAAAGCTGTGGCAGGTTTAACCTCTCCCTAAGTGCTGGGTGTGCTAATTACACTGGAACATCCTCAGCATTTGCTCTTAAGCAGAAGGACACTGTAAACTTTTTTCTTGCCCTTAAAATATAATTCAAGAATGTTTGAAGTGCCATAGGTCAGGCACAGTACACATGTGGAAATCAATGATGGGCTACCTTTAGCTCACTGGAATCTGTGCCCCAGCCCTTGATCATGGGCCTCGGGGATCCAGTGTGATTCAGATCTGGCTGCTCTGTTTGACTGCATGGCCAATGCACAATCAGTATTATCTTATAAAGCACTTTGAGTATTAAACATGCAGTATAAAGCCAAATTCATGCCTGAATAAAAACCCATAGTCTGCAACTATTTTCCTGCCATATGCACATAATCAATGAGGAGATAAAAATATGGTGTGTATTATTATGGGTAAAGGGCCAATATTAGCTGTAACATATTTAAATGAGCTTCTACTATGAGGCCTGGAATACACAGCAGTCAATTAAACTGTCATACAGATGTACAGAGACGAAGGTAGAAGTCATAAAACCAAGCAAGAAACACATAATAATGTATCAAAAAGTGTATGGGGAAAAGGTAAAATGTTAATAAGCAGTTACTTTATAGCTAACCAGAAACCAAATCAATGTCCCATAATAGATGTGAACAAATTATTTGCAGCAAATAATTTACTTGTTTGAATTTAGCCCTTCTTTATGTTTGCAAATTATCCATGAGGAGACTTCAATTTTTATAAATTTGTTTATTTGACATTGTTCTGCGAATGATTTATACGACGATATTTAGCCAGAGAATTATTCACCACTTTCTGCTTTTGCAGAGATTTGTGATTTGGAAGCTGGTATTTCCCTTGTGTGATACACCACAAGATACAGTTCTTGACTACTTGCCTTTCAAAGCACGGGTCCTGGCTGGTGAGCATACCTGGTAATAGTGAAACTTTTCTGTGAAAGCTAAACAGCTTTTCACATCAGCCCTTTTCTATGAAATGCTTATAACCTTTTTTTCAGTCTTGAAGGAAGTTACTTTCCATGTGAAATTTCTAGGTGAACTCAAATGCAAACTTGGCTTTTCCTTGTGTCCTCTCAATTAGAGAGTATGTTTAGTCCAGGAACAGAAAAAATAAATAATGTGGAAGACTAATCCCACCCATGAAATGATGATGAGCTACACCCACAACAGCTTCAGCACATCACTACAACTTAATGCTTATATGTAAGTTTCTCTTCTCCATAATACAAATACAAAATTAGTGCTTGAATTTGTGAGTTAATTTTTTGTTGGAACAGCACACCCAGCCCTCACCAGTTGCCAGAAAAAAGCACCTCATCTGAGAAAAGCACTGGACCAGGATACAAGAGATTTTGGTCCAGTTCCTGCCTTGAACACACACTTCTGCTGTCACCTGAGGGATGTTTGTTCTTTCCTTTTCCACTCAGCTCTTTCTTGCCTATGTTTCCAGCTCAATAACTGCCTCAGGTGATGCTGCCATGGGCATGAGCATGCAACCCCTCTTACTGGGCAACAGCAACAGCTGGGGGATGTGGGGGCATTTGATTGGGAGGCCTTTTGGCCTCCCAGCACTATGGTTCTGTGTGTGTGTACGCATACACGTATGTACGTGCCCCTCTCCCCTTACTGTATTGCATACAACAGGGGCTGGATGTTGGCTGGGGACTCTAGAAACATTCACCATCATAACAACATCCAGATACACACGTTGGCTTGAGGGTTTGTAAGGCTGGTTGGGCTCAAACATCCTTGCAATCAAAAAAGAAAAAAACAGATTATTTTTATTATTTCTACCCTGCTGCCAGCATATAAATGAATTGTCTCTTCCTCACATTTGAAAGTCAGCAGGGAGATCTGCTGTTTCGCTTGGGGTGCTTTCCCTGCATATCTTACTGGAAAACCTGTACCGATTCTATTGCCATAAAATATATTAATTATATTTAAATTAAAAATAGCTTCAGGGATTTCATTTTTGTTTCCACTATTTGTTTGACTAGATGTCTTGTTTAAAATACTGCACCAGACCTCATCAACATCTTGTGCTTCATATGCTAAGAAGAAAAACAACAGCCACTGACAGTAGGAAATGCTTTGTATATGGAGGACATATTTACACAGTGCATCCCAGCAGCCACAAAACAAACTCAGGTTAGTGCCATGGATGGCTCACAGTTATAATGTGAAACTTTGACTTACCCACTACGTAGTCACAGCAGGAAATGGCTAGAAAACAGAATGAAAATGTTCTTACATGCCTGGAAAAGGCCCTTTGCAGCAGATGAATAAGAAAGCAAGCACCAAGCAGTGTCTCTGAAATTGTCTGTCACCTTATGGATGCTGGGCCACCTCTTATGCTGCTTTTTGGCTCTACAGATTTATGCCAGATGAGGATCTACCCACTCCATGCAAACATGCAGTTGTAGGTGCACTTCAGGAAAGTGAGAAAACATTATTGTACGGGGGGTTCAGAGGCAGAGACAGCTGCTGTTGCAGGCCAGGAGTCAGCTCTTGCAAAGAAGACCTCCTTATTCTGCATCATTTCTAGAAGGGAAAGGAGATAGACCAGCAGGCTGAGAGAAGAATGAAAGGTCAGAAAGTAAAGCCCTCTGTTAGATGCAACTTTCATCCAACAATATCCTGGAACAGTCTCTTCTTGGCAGCCAGGATTCAGTCACAATCCAGGATGAAAAGTCCAGAGAATGGAAAAATTTCAGTGGTGCCAGCAACCTTCATCCTACCAGCCTCTGTGTTAACAACGTTGTGTGGACGAACAACAAATCATCTAAATCACAGGCTGTTTGCAACACAGAATGCTAATTATGGGTTGGGACATTTCTCATGTCTTCATGGAGAAGAGTCAGAGTCTTCTCTGTCCCTGCAGCTCCCCTGAGCTTGAGCATGGCCGTGCTGAATTCAGAGCCAGCGGGAGATGAAACAGGTTCCCCCTGGCTGGCCTGACTGCAGGATTACCGGTGCTGATCTAGGGGCATGGACTCTGACAGGCAGCTGAAGGAGGTATTACATCTCATCAAAATCCTGCTCTTGAGCAGTCAGATGAGCTTTGAAGAATTTAGCACTGACTCGTTGAGTCTTTCCAGGAGTTCGGTTTCGATGGGAAAGCCCAGGACATGTCAACAAGCTTATCAAGAAACAGCTTTTCACTCCTGCATTAGGAGGCACCAGAAACAACATATTGCAAAACCAATGTGAGGTCTGTTTACAGACACATTGGCAGATGCCAAGCCTTGTTTTCAGAAGCTGAGTAGCAGTCCAAACAGGTGGCTGACATAAATTTTACCATTCTGTCACCTGAGTTTTTACTGCCTGATGTATCAAAACCATACAATTTTAGTTCCCTACCAATAAATACAATTATTCTTTGTTGTGTTATTTTGTGAAAGTCAAACAACAGTTCTTATTTGGTTATGAAATGTAAGCAGAACTGCATCCTTGTGCTAGACCTCTGCTTAAGGTCACTCCCGGCTGACTGACCTGCAAACTATAATTTTGGCTCATGAATGAAAGACCAGAGGTTATGTCAGCTGTGTCATTCATTGTCAGAAAAGGTTGCATCCTGGCTGCTCTTAACCCCAGTGGGACAGCTAGGCTCAGACCTTTACTGTTGTGTCCCACGGCATGCACGCTGCTCAGAAACATGAAGGGGCTGGCTCCCTCCCTGCCATTAGATCCTAGCTTCCCAGAATGACATAAGCATATTTAAATTTGGTCTATCTGAGATCGTTTTCTATGAGTGGAAGCATTGTTCTGCGGTAGACCTGGGGATCCACAAACCCGTGGTCTACAATGGTCTCTGTGGGAACTGACTCAAGGGTTCACCATGAGAACAGCCCTGAGGCTGCTCTAACTTGACCTGGGAGCCTGTGTCCTCCCAGGGCAGTCAGGGAAATTGATCAGATGCAATTCTGCAGAGCACAGTGCAAAAAGTGTCTGTCCTCTGCTCTGTGCTGAACTCAAAATCACAAATTACATTATCAGAGGGAGAAGTTGATGTGGACAGACAGGGTGAATGTTAAAAAGCTAGAAAGGTCATGCCAAAAGGCTTAATAGCTTGAGCATACCGTGTTCAATGACTTCTTCTGGTTCACGAAATCGAACCCTTCTCTCTGCTTTCCGCTTTTCCCCCACAGCTTGGTCGACTGGTGGCCTTTTCCTCAGTATTGAAGGAGGATAGCTACTGTCATTCGTCTGAAGAGTTGATCAAAACACAAAACACGTGGCTATTCAAACTGGAGTAAAGCGCCTGGGTGAAGCTTTGAACTTTTGTGGCTACGTTAGCATTTCCCTCGAAGGACATGATATGAAACACATTTGTTTTGAGATTTCTGGTCAGACCACTGTAATCTTTATAGCAAGACAATAAGGATATTTTTTCATTGTCAGAGATCTTCAGTACTCTAAAGCTGTCTTCTCAGGAAAAAGGTTAGTTAAAGTAACGGACAGCAAAGTGTTCAGAAAAAATTTCTCTAAATTGGAGTGAGCAGTTACTGAAAGTGGCTGCACAACAGCCTTGGGGCAGAGGAACATAAACGTGATATGAAATATATGAAACATATAATTGGGAGAGCCTTTGACATGTTCTTCTGAGCTAAGCAGCTCAGTTCAGAATGCAGTGTTGTCATCCCAACAACTGAGACTATGCAGCAGTCTTGGGTTTGGACACTATCCTGATGGGTATGAGAAGGTAATTTGTTTGCACTTTGATATCACAATTATGTTGTTGCTCTGTTTTTTTGCTTGGAAGCCACACTCAGTCTTTGATAACGGAATCAGATTGCTGTGGATTCTGCCAAATGACAAGAAACAGAGCTGCAATAATAGCAACAAGTCCCTCTTCTGCACAGGAGTGCTCCCACAGTCAACTTCCCAAAGTGAATCCAAAGCATCTTGGTTCAGAGACACCCACTGTCCTTGGAAAGTGGAGAGCAGATATGGCAAATTTTTTACTTTTCAAGGACCTAAGGGGATGGTAGATATTCTCCATGTTTTATTTTTACTTTAAGATCTAAGACATCTTCTCTACCCCTTTCTCCTCCTTCCCTCTGTTCCTCTGCTAGGTAAAGGGTATTATTTCTTAGATGGTTTGTTTGCTCCTTCTCATCACTCTCCCTACTTTTTTTTTTTGCCCTCGTGTCGTTTCCACACTCAGTGACTGCATGCTTCTTCCTCCATGTTTTTCTTCCTGATTTAATATTTCTACTCCTCAATGCCTGCTACTTTTCCCCATTTTTAGACTCAAATACACTTACTCTACTCTTTTTCTCTTTGGATGTTTTCCCCACACTCACCTTTCACACATCCACTCCTTGGGCTGCAGAAGCAGGATTAAGTCCCGTTAACTACAGTCTGGGAGTGTCATACTCCAGAGTACAGAGGATAAGCAAGTTTCCCTGTGCATCACACTCTGGATAATCTCAGAAAGGCACGTAACATAGCCAGCAAGAACTGTGATGGAGTGAGAAATATTTTCAGCTTTGAGACCTTCTCCTGAGGGATTTATAAATCAGATTTTGGCTTATCTTATCACTGATAATGATGCTTTCTCTATATTTGGGGTCATACAAGCGTCCATACCACCTCTGTCTCATGACTGGGGACAGTGTGTGTTGGAGCTCTGTGTTTTTTATTCAACAGCTCGGAAGTTGTAAGACCCATCCAGAGTATGGGAAACCTGGATTCAACTTCTTTCTAAGTCCAAAGGAATATGAACCCAGATCTCTTACATGCACTCCCTCATAATCAGAGCTACAGTGCACACATGGGAGCAGGGAATCTCAGCCTCTGCCACTGAAGCTGTCTTGTTTGACCTCAAATAATTAAATATTCATTGAGCTCAAGAAAGAAAGAAAAAAAGAATGGCTTTACAGCCTGGTATTTGGGTGCTCCCTTGGGGGTGGCAGAAGTCTGCTCCTATCCTTGCTCCAATGAATACTTAATATGAAATACTTAAATATTCATTGGAGCAGTCACTAGGAACAGGGTCTCTCATCTACCAGGTGAGTACCCTAATCACTCTGCTACAGCCACACACACACACACACACACACACATTGTGGCATAATGAATATTTAATTACTCTGTGTAAAATGAAACAGGTTTAGGGAGACACAGCAGAAGATACCCAGATCAGACTAGCCATGGTTATGGCTTTAGCTAGGAGGGCTCTTCCTGTGACACAGCCAAGGAAACTGAAGCTCATATTTGAAGAGATTTATAACTCCAAGTGTAGCTCTTGTCCCTATGAGTTTTTCTAAACACCTAACAGCTACATCACATCATTAGAGAAAAATATCAAACAACTAGCTGGTTGGGTAGCACATAGACAAGGAAGACCTTAAAAATGAAGTGGAATTTACAATACTTACTAGACTTTAACAGCTTATGGAAATCAATGCTATACAGTGTCAGGAAAAAAAAAAAAGATGCCTTTTCCCCTTAGACAGAAACACAGTGTTAACATACTGTGACAGGAGCTGGAAACCTACCAAAGTGCTAGTCAGGAAATTATATGCCCTTAAAAACAACCCATTTGTGAAAAGCTCTGGGCATTGGACACAAGGACTCTTATCCCCCATCAAGAGATTACTTACCGGTAGCTCCTCTGCACTAGCATCAGAAGGTGGGGCTGGACATATTTGGGACATGTACTCTGGATGCCAACATGAAGCCTCCCACACGAAGCTTCGGTTGGAAAGCCACTGGGTCAAGAAAATGGGAAGGACCAGAGGAGAGTGTCTGTGGATCCCTTTGCAGTGAGGACTGAGTAGGCAGTACCAGCAATCAGATGGGAGCAGCAGCAAATGACAGAAGAGTGGAAAGAAGAGTTTCCGCCCTTCATACCAGTGTTGGCTTGGGAAGGATGACGTTACTTGAAATGTACTCAGTAGCCAAAAATAGCACATAGTGATAATACTGATTGTGCAGCTGGTAAGCAGGGCTTTCCTGGCAGCTGGAAAGGGACTGAATGGAGCAAATCACAGATGAACACCTACATATTTATATACATAAATGTGAAGTTGAGGCTGTTCGTTTTATAATGACTGCTGCGTTTCCACGATTGTGTTGATATCCTTTCTAGAAGCCATTGCCAAAACTCTTGCAAGCGAGATTCCTTTTAATCCTTCTGTTCAAAATATGTGGGCAAAATTCATCAGGAAATTATACAGATGTAGTGGGATCACATATATCCCCCTCCAGTACAGTTATGGCCTCACTTTATATGTTTTATAAATTAGATCCATTATTACAGTAATAAAATGGGATTTTAACATTAGACATTTCTACAGATATTGTAATAAGATTATTGATAAGAAGAGAAGTGATTTATTGTTCAACAGGCTTTAACAGCCCCTTGTCAAATGCTGAAGGCTGGTCATCATCAAATATACAATTTCCAGTCAGAAATACCTGCCCTGACTGCTGAAATCTGGTGGTTTACTGTCTCTACAAGCACAAGCCTGAGGTTTTTGGTTGTTCTTTTCCTTGAGCTGTTTATTGGCTGTGACATGTCTAAAGTACTCCAGTTTTGTGCTGTTTTCCAGGTGGTTGGATGGATTCTCCCATGGTGTGCACAGACTGGGACTCTCTTTTTGCACTTACCCAGTGGAGCAAGGGTTGCAAGGTGCTTACATTGGCACTAGGAACCAGAGAGCACAGCAGCTCTGTGGGCTTTGCTACTTTAATCTTCCTTTCAGTGATTTGGGGAGTGAATGAGTACATGGGAAGGATCAGGATCCTCCCCCAGAGAAAACTGGGCAGGCACAGCAGGGGAGGCATCCACGGCTGATTTGGGGCCAGTAGCTCCCTTTGAGCCTTGCTGCCATCCTGCAGCTCAGCCTCTGCACAGGTCGGCAGTGCTTGCAAGGGCTGCTGTCCTCTAGCCCTTCCCTTTCCAGGGGCAAAAGCATTGCCAACACGGAGGAGGACACATTTTGCTGGACTGAGGCTCTTCACTGAAGACACCATATCTAAAAGCCACCTGGAGAGGGTTGCCTTACCTTCTCTTTCCTGTGCATTGGGGTGATGGAGGGGTTTTCTTCATGCTGCAACCGGCTCACAGATGCACAGGATTTATGAAACGTTCTCAAAATCCCTTCTCTGGTGTGTCCTGCAAGTGTTTCACAGCAGTTATTTTTGGATATCTAAGCTGAGATCTTGGTAGGGAAAAGTAATTCTTCAAAGCTTTGCTCATAGCAGACCCTAGACAGAAAGGTGACAAAGCCTTCCAAACCGCGGTCCCCATCTTCTCCTCTGCTTTCTCCTTCCTCTCATTGTAATCACTTGTTACTAATTTATGTAAGAAGGAATTTACTTGCCTACTTTGTCCAGAAAAACATGGAGGTGGGAAGAGGGAAGTCAAAATCTAGTCTTCATCTGGCTTTCACTTTTTCTATGTGAATTGTTTTATTTTTTTTTAGTAGTGTCAGCCAGCAAGGCACATAAGAAGGTGTTTTGCAGCCTCTTATTCCTGCAGAGAGTGACAGTGAGCTCATGAGATTTTAGACCTGAATGAAAAACCTTGTTGCTGTCTTTTTCAATGAATATGGTTTTATTGAAAGAAAGGTCTAATTTTTCTAAACAATTGATCAGAAAAATTTTGGTATTTTCTTTAAAAAACCCTGAAGAAAAGATCAGAGGGGGCTGGTTTTTTTTCCCAAGAAATGGACATGTGGAGACAACATTTATCATTTTTGATGCCAGAAACCATATATTTACAATTCTAGGGATTCCCCTTAGAAGGAAACAATATTTATGTTCATTTTATTGGAAAATAATTAGGCATCTTATAAATGTTTTCATGAAAGATTACTACCCAAGTACTAGGAATGCTCATTTCATAGTGCCATTCTCAATTTATTCCACAGTGTGTTAATTATATTGATAGCAATGGTTCTAAATGCTTGCATAATTAGTAGTTACCTGGGCACTCAAGTTCCAGTGGGTAAAGATGTCAGGAGTTCAAATCTCATAACAGGGACAGAGCNAAATTTTGGTATTTTCTTTAAAAAACCCTGAAGAAAAGATCAGAGGGGGCTGGTTTTTTTTCCCAAGAAATGGACATGCGGAGACAACATTTATCATTTTTGATGCCAGAAACCATATATTTACAATTCTAGGGATTCCCCTTAGAAGGAAACAATATTTATGTTCATTTTATTGGAAAATAATTAGGCATCTTATAAATGTTTTCATGAAAGATTACTACCCAAGTACTAGGAATGCTCATTTCATAGTGCCATTCTCAATTTATTCCACAGTGTGTTAATTATATTGATAGCAATGGTTCTAAATGCTTGCATAATTAGTAGTTACCTGGGCACTCAAGTTCCAGTGGGTAAAGATGTCAGGAGTTCAAATCTCATAACAGGGACAGAGCCATTCCTTCTAAGTGCTTTTGATTGCAGTTTTATAACCTAAAATGAGATATACATTAGGAATAAAACACAGTTTAATGCATAAAGTGAAGGATTCCAGGTAAACAACTTCACTAGACTCTGAAATCACTAGTAATAAATAATATTTACAATAGTGGGATAATTTTTTCTTTGGAAGCTGGAAAAAATATCTTTAATATTGCCCTTCTTTTTAAAGTATTTTTTCATCTAAGCTCTGATCTCATTTCATGCAACATGTCAGAAGGAAAGCTGGACAAAGAATTAATAAATGAATTATTTAGCTGACGAGTGTCACCTCTATTTCTTTCAGCTAATTGTTCACAAATATAGTGACTTTTGTGAATGTATTCATTATTCATATTTATTCAGTGGATAATTGCTGGGAGTAATTCTTTGTCTGTAGATTGCTTGGAAGCAGTTCACTGTGAACATTTAATAGCAAAAATCTACCCAGGCTTTCAATACAAAAAAACCTCAAAATATCTGTAACTACTGGTGGAGTCCTTAAGCACGAACAATATATTGCAGCCTTAACGATCAACACCAGCATTTTCAGGAAGAATTCCACTACTTCAGATGGTACATGGGAGGGAAAGCAAAGACATCTCAACTCTGTTTAGTGCTTACTTTGAATGGCACACATTGTACATGCAAATAAGTTTTTACAAGAAAAGGGTTGCTCAAGTGTTTGCTCAGCAGAAAAGCAAAACAAGCCTGAACAAAACATGATTGACTTCCCAGCGAATAAACATGAACAATCTACACAAAGGGACTAACTGCACAGACAGTATTTTTCTGCAATGCCCCAATGGAAGATGTCTCGGAAATAAACATAACATGATAAAACAATTTTATGCTCAGAGGAGAGCTGTGTAACCATATGAACTCTTTTTCCATTTCCTTCTGCAGGAATAAATATTTTAGACAAGCAAAGTACTTTGTAAATGATGCCTTTGTGGGGATTCATCTGGCCTGGTTCAATTATTTTGAAACCTAGCAATTTTCTCATATCATTGAATCTGGGTTTATTGCAAATAGGGTCATAGAAATAGTCACTCATTGCAATAATGGTCTTAGTTTATCTTAACTATTAACACTTCCAGTAGGTTTACACACATGTATATATTCAATATTTATGGATATGCACCATGCATATATATTAATAATGAAGTAACTTTATCTCCAACAATCTGAAAACAAAATCACGTAATACCATACAGTGTGGGGTGCAGTGGTAACTGGAAGCAGCATATCAGGATAACAGAACAGAAAAGGAATAAATAAATTAGAAGGGAGTCTTCCATATCTTCTTCAACTTCCAGAGTGTCAATTGAGCCTTTGTTCAATATTCCACCTTTCGTGGTTCTGTGTGCTCTTGATTAAAAATTTAGAGATGCACCTTTTGGTAGCAAGGTAAGTTTTGTGTTTGCCAAGAGTGATTTTCCACTAGTCTGGGAAGACATCAGGAAGTAAAAAAGCAAATTGCCTCACAGAGTATAGTTAGCTGTGTGCCACCTTCCTTTTTCTGCCTCTGGAGAGACAGATATACTGCTGAAACGTGTGGGACACCCATGAGGTGTGATATGGTACCAATTTTGCTTCTCAGACCTTGTAGGGAGGAAAGCACTGTATAAATCCCAACCTCGAGACAAAAAACAGTCCTTTGGACTGTGTGTTGCCATGTGTATTCCACGACCAGAAGGGTCACGGTTAATCTCTTGTCTGATGCTCACTCCAAAATGGGGCTTTTTTTGTGGAGTTAGGGAAAAAAAGGTTTAACAACAAAGCATATTAGAGAGAGCAATGAACGGGCAGATGGTCTGATAACACTGGGTGTGTGCGGCTTGTTACCCTGAAAGTAGTCAGTTTTCCTTTCTGCATATTTGTTAATTCCTGTGATGCCCAGAGAGTGGTGTACCCAGGCGTGTTTGCCAGAAGGAAGGGCAGTGTTCAGTGCAAAGCACAACATCAGCAGTCCCTGTGCTGCTTCCATGAAGGACCCACGAGGTTATCCTCCCAGTGAGACCTTGTCTTCGCTCTTTAGGTATTACTACCCTGCACTGGAAGTTTTCACGGTCACACAGGTCTGTAAACCCCCCTTTGATGCAAGTAGGCAGACCTGGGGCTGTCCATCCAGGAACGGCAGATTTGGATTGCTCCTGTTTACAAAAACTAGATTAGACGAGGTAACATCACAAGCAGCCCTCTGATCGAGCACAACAGAACTAATTTCTGAAGGCTTTATTTCTGGTATAGCAGGTACTTCTGAGTCATTATCATCTTCCTGGCTGTGACACCAGTTTCAAATCCACAGTGTGCAGGAGTTTGTACTGGTTTTACATTGATGCAAAGACATGAACACTGAGCAGAATGTGCGGGATGGTTTTGCCTTTTGTTGAGAACATCCCCACTGCAGGGCAGAGTTATTTTTGCTCTATTGGTACTGGCTAGAAATGATTTAACTTTGTTGAGAAACCTGGTCTCAGTTCATCCCTGGCATGATTCCATTGACCTATAAAAGGCATGGATCCATCTTAATTTCTTAAAATTGCCTCTTATTCATATGCTTTTCTGAGTAGACTTTACAAATAACCACGGAGTACTTCTGATGATGTATAGTACACATAGAATTTCTGGGTTGCTGAAGTGAACTTTCTAAATAATTACAGAATGATTCCACTTCCACTTCATAATCAGACTCCTGAGATTACAGCCAAGCTATTATTTGTGATTCAACATGCATTTTTATTTTGGAAATGTCCCATAAGCCATTAGGTTTATTCCACCTGAGGTTTTCTAATTCATTCTGTTTGTCCTGCCACTGGGATCTAAAATGTAAAGCATGTATTGATTGAATAAGAGTTACCAAGTAACCAAATAATGCTAATATCTGAGGTTGGTTCCCTGTTTCCATACCAGACAGTCCTGTTGATGTGGGATGTGGGAGATGGACGGGGCTGGAGTGACTAAGGTCACTCTGAGTCAGCTTTTATTACAGACTCATCATATTTTAGGAAGAAAAAGGAGTGGAACTGGAAACCTCTGTTTAATGCATCCAGGCTGCTGTTGATAGCCATGCTGCCACCAGCCATGAGATGAATGAGAAGGATGAACCCACGGTCAGTAAGAGGATGTCCAAGCTGGCATAAAACAGAAAGGGATGCAAAAAAGCTATGAAAAGGAAAACCCTCAGAAACAGCCAAAACCAGAATTATCTTCAGGAATTACATTCTAGCAGTAACCGCTTTGTGCTCTCTGTTGTGCAGATTGGGGCTTTCTGTAACAATAAATCATATCCCTGGGTGAGTTTTGGCCTGAGGAGAATTTGGGCTGGCAACACTGCAGGGTATAGCCTAAAAAGGGGATTAGCTGGCTTGTCTAAATCACAGATACCAAAAGGCTCCTGTTGACTTCCTTGGGCCACTGTCTCTCCTTAATGGATTTTGGAAACCTAGTAGCCACTAATGCCAAGTTGGTCCTCAGGAGGGCAGCTAGTGGGACTGTTGGCAACGGGAAGGGAAGAAGCTAAGGGAATCACAAAGCACCTAGACACAGGCATCACTGCATAAAATGATTTGAAGGTACGGATGTTAATGCTCTCGAGCTCCATTTACAGTGTCACCTTGGAAGGGGATTAGATTAGATTAGTGACATGAAAAGGAACAGATAAATAGAGAAAAGAGTAGGCAGAAGTGCGAGAAAAGCCTGAATAAGTAATATATGCATAAACTGGAAAGAGTTTGGATGGTGATACTGGATGATGTAGAATATAAAAAGCAAGTGGCAAATCCTGCTGTCATTGGCAGCCACTTTACATTAATGTTAAGTCTATTAATGCCAATATTTTTTCTGGATTTAATTTCTTGTAATTAGTATGTAAGTCTCTCTCCTCCACCTCTCCAAGCCCTGGAGGCTGGTGTTTTCAGAGTAAAACAAGCAGATTTAACAAAGAGTAATTGGCACAAATTCCAAAAGTGGCCAAATGCTTCTGAAGCCTATATTCAATTGCATCTCAATTTAAGCTGAGGAGAGGAAACAAAGCAGGGGAAAAATCAGGCAACACATCAAAGAAAGCTTGTGAACACCAGGATATACAGATAAGTCTGGTTGAAAAACAGTTATGTTTTGCACAGGCAAGCTCAAGATTTAAGTTGTGTTTTTGTTCCAAAGCAGAGCATCCTTTGCCATGTCTGCAGGAGTGTCGGGGGGACCGCCTCATGCCAGGGCAGTTTGTTTACAGTTTACAGTGGGGCAGCTGAGAGCAGGATGGGCTTTTACTGGAGAGTGTAGAACTGTGGTCCAGTTCTGATCCCTAGCAGGTTTGGATCAGATTCTTAAAATGAGACGCCCTTAGGAGACAGCTTGTTACTCGAAGCCTTGTAACAGTCACAGCCTTCTCTCTTTTCCCCTCCTCTCTCTCCTTCATTCTTATCAGAGTTTTGGTTCAGGATCAGGAAACCTCTCAGCTTAAATTAATATGTTGGTTGGAATAATTTCTGCTTCAACAAATGTGCTTTTTCTGATGTGGAGTATTTTCATCAGCATATTTTTCAGCATCTCAAATGTATGAGCCTTTCAATCAGTCTCCTCAATGAAACAATGGAAATTACATTGCCTAGTCTTTTAGAGCTAGACAAATGCAAACACAAGGAATAAGCTTCACAGGACAGCTATGGACATGGTGAATTAATAGCATCTGGGAGGGAGAGGAGAAGGGAGGAGAACTGAAACTGAGCTCTTGGTCTATCGTATGATTCTGGCTACGTGGCTGTTCCCAGACAGAGGCGAAAGTTCTTCTTTGATGGACATATTTGACAGTCCAAATAAAAAATTCATTAGCAAGGGGTGTGATAAAACTTCTTCACAGAAAACTTGCCTTCTGTTTCACTGACATATTTTCTTTACAAGCATTTTTTTGTACAACATTTCTAAAAAAAAAGTAAAAGGGCACCTGGTTGTTCCTCACTCTGCAATCAGGGATGCCACTGACTCCAGTGAAGAATTCCGCATGTGGAACCCAGGCAGGATTTCACCTCTGTTGTCTACCTTGTTTTCAACTTCAGTGGCAAAACAGGCTCTAGGGGAACAGGTTGTCGTATTGCTTTTATACTGACTCAATTCTGGAAAACCTGCTAATAGATTTTATTGCAGCTCTTAATAATGGTTATTAGTGATCATTAACAGTATGCACATTTTCATAAATCTTGTTTAAGGCCAAGGCTGTATAAGAGATACAGATACTGATAAGGAGACTGTTCTTGCCCTGAAGTCTGTATGAACTGAAGGAGCGTTGTCAGTTTACACCAAACTAAAGATTTGGCCCACAGTTTCCAGAGAGGCTGAATACACAACACAAGGGAAAAGAAGCCAAGAAGCTGCAGTGTTTTGACAGAAGCAGGTTAAGCATATTTATGATAGAGGCTCCCTCCACACTGGCCTATGCAGGCAAGAGCACAAAACCTTTTTCAGACGTACCTGTTGGTCACGATGAAAAAAGTAGGCAGTGTCTCATGCCGACATGTCTAGCTTGAGAGGCCTGCTCAGAAAAATCCTTCATCAGAGCAGCAGCTGTCTCCTTCCCCCGAGCAAATTCCTTTAAAGCTGTCAAAGATGCTGTAATCAGACTAGGTCATCAAAACCAGTCCTCCTGAGGACTGGAAATAAGATCCAGAGATGAGCATTCAGCTACATGGGCAAGGTCTAAAACACTAGAGTTTCCATTGAAATTAAATGAAGTGACTGTAATTGCTGTGAAAGAAAAGCGAAGCAATCATTGGGAGAGCCCGAAAGCTTTCAAACTACCTCCTGAAATGATGCTGGCTGTAAAGCAGGGATCTATGTACCACATAACAGAATCTGATAGCAGAGCGAAGCTTTTACCGGGAAACCAACTTAGATAACTACCGGAGCATTTGCCCGTGTGGCTTCTGGAGCTAAGGCAAATTTTAATTGAGATTTCACCACACAGTTGAGTAGTTTTATTACCAGGTTAAATAAAAAAGGTTAATAAAGTAATAAAAATGGATTATTTTTTCTTCTTGATTTCAAAACACGAAGCTGTGGTCAATATGTTTGATAATTTGTAAACAGAGTGGAATAAAGCACAATAGCCATGGTGACCATTGAGAGAGGCTTGCTGTGCATTTGCACCCTCGTACTTGTGCTTGCATCAGCAGTTTTGCAGTTTCCATAAATCATTTGTCGGTAAGGAAGAGAAAACGGACTGAGTTCCTCTCTGGTGCAATGTTTACTACTGTTACTGGAGTTACATCTGGGATAAATTTGTCCTGGACTTAACTAAACCCAGCCTTGGATAAAATTAAAAGATATCAGTGTATTTTATTTTAGCTGTATTTACAGTGTACTGTCTACTGTGTCCTTGACTTTAGGCGATTGATCTCTGCTTGAGGAGTAGTGGTACAGAAAATAGATCCAAGCGTGTCCTTAATGCTTCTCCAGTGTTCTGGCATTACACCAGATACTGGTTCCCAGCTCTTTCCTATTGCTCAAATTAAAAAAAAAATAATCACAGTGCATGATGCAAATATTTGCATAACTAGAGAAAAAATTAGGACTAAACACCCTCTCTCCTAGGCAGGAAAAGCCAGCGAAAAAATCACTGTTTGATCTGACACTTGACATGCCTAGCCAGGGCTTTGGTGCTGTGGGCTCACAGCTGGCTGGGAGTAAATGGCAGCCCATATTTAAGGGGGGGAATCTCCAGGGAAAAAAAAGAAAGAAAATGAAGATAATATGCCCCATCGAGCTTCTGAAGAAGATAGTTGAAGGAGAAGTTGCTGAAGCACGGGAGAGGTGGAGGTGTGTTGTGGGGGCATGGGGATCTCTAAAGCACTGTGGGAGACCCTGGAGCAGTGAGGCGTGAGGAAAGCTCGGGCAGGCATGGAGCGGGCAGCGGTCTCAGGAGGTATAGATTAGGGATAGTAAGGAATCCATTTTCCATTTCTGATTGCTGTGTTCATCAAAGTCTCCAGGCATTCTTCACCCAACTGACTCTATGCTGCATTTCTGATCTGTCAGAAGGGGAAACTGAGGCACCAGGTTGCAAAGTGACTCACCCAAAGTCACTCAGCAAGGCAGCAGCAGAGCTGAGTGCTGGGGTCATCTGATTGCTCATCCCATCTCCTACAGAATCCCCCACTACCAGCAGCAGGTCACTGCTCTGAGATGCTTCAACCAAAGGCTTCTGCAGGTTGTGAAGCTCACTACTATCCAGGGTGATCACACCCAGAATAACCAGAGCATAAAAACTGGGGGAAATGCTTCTGTAAAGCCTGTAACAGTGAAGAGCAACCCTGCAAAAGCTTTGCATCGAAGTAGAGCAGAATACAAGGAGGTAGCAGAGAGTAATATCTTGGTATATATAAAGCCATGTACTTGCCTGAACACTCCTGAAGAGCAACACCCACCAAAGGCACTGTGCTTGAGTGAGCGGGAGGCTTCCTCAGCTGTTGATCCTGGTGAAGGATATTTAACAGCCCAGTCAACGGGCTGAAGCTCAGCTGAAAAACCACAGTGCCAAATAATAGCCCCCTGACAGGCTTTCTCTCAACACAAGGCCGCCTTGATTTTTTTCTGTGTCTAATTATATGTATGTTCAGAATTCCTGGATCTCAATTATAACCTTAAAGTTGCTTTTCCTTCCTCAAAGGCTTTGTCCCTGAATTAAGCAACCAAGAACAAAACAACGAGTGTCCTTACTCGGCAGGTTCCGTGCCACATTATTCCCGTATTGAATCTGGCAGCTCCCAAATTTCCCAATACTATAATTAGAACATCTTGCAGCCATTGAAGTAGCACTGACCCTCGCCACAATGCTGACCTGCCTGCTTTGCAGCTCTCATCTGTCACACACAGCAGCTCCTCGCCCACGCAAAGCAAGCACATGGACGAGACAGGGGTTTTGCATTTCGGCTGTGCGTGCCTGGCTGGCAGCCTGGGTCCACACATCGCCCCGGCCCCCACACACCCTGCCCTGTGTTGTGGGAGGCTGCCTGTGCTCCAGTTCACTGCTGGAATGGGGGAGCTGAGTGAAATGGGGAGCTGGAGGAAGGAGGCACTTCAATTTGACATCCCCTCACGCAGGCTGCTTCTTGATTTAGTGCGTGAAACTCGGCTCTTTTGTCAACTTTCTGTTCGGGTTTGATTTATATGAACATGCAGGCAGGCTGTGGCTGACTGTACAGACTGCTGATTTAGGCAGAGCTGAGACCCCAGCCTGGTTTCCTTCAATCTGTGCTGTTTGTCTGGTCTTTCATCTCCAGAAACCCCCCACTGAGCCCTGGGGAGCCCCTGTCACCTCCTGGGCTCCCTGCACGGGCTGGGATAAGAGGTGGAGCAGAGGGTTTCCCTGGCAAGCAAGGGTTGCCGTGTTGGGGGTTGATGGGCCAAATTTGCCCTCCATCTGCTTTGAACAGGTAGGGGGGATTCAAACTGCTCTCAGTATTTTGCCAAGTTTCATTTAGAGGAGTTTATCCTGCTTAGTAAATGGTGTGAATAAGCAGCCAGAAGAGGTGTAGGCAGTCCCAGGTAGCAGTTACCCATCGTAAGAGCTCTAAAAGAGATGAGCTAATAGCCCCCTGACAGGCTTTCTCTCGGGAGGCACAGTGGCTACCTTAGATCAGATATTTGAGTTTTGTGCATCTGGGAAGGCACATGGTCTGGGTCCCTGTCTGAGTGGGACTGGGCTAGCAGAAGGAGCCAGCATCCGTGGTTTCACTGCTGGGTGCACATTCAGATATCAGAACCATAGGCTGCGGGAGTTCCAGGGCATGGACCAGGACTTCTGTTTTATTCCCTGCATTCCCCTCCTCCCTCCCTCTCATGCTCCTTTCTATTCTCACCAGACTAAACTGGAAAAGCTGTAAAAGGTCCAGATTCATTTCAACTCCTCTTCGTTTCAGCCAACTGGCAAAAGTCAGCAGCAAATCCATGCTCATCTAGATGGATTAAAAGCACAGGTGCTTTCACCCTGAGTAGGATTTTTCCCCAAGAGCACAGTTTCTCTCACAAACTGCAAAGTCAGGATTTGGCTGCTCTGACATCTGCTGCCCTGCAGATACTCTCACCTCAGTACCTCACCCCAGCCTCCCACTATAATCAAGGGACCCAAACATGTGCTTTTGGGGGCAATTCATACCCCCTAATTTAAATGTCTACATCGGCAACAGTTGAGTCCTGCCCTGTAGGTGCCTGTTCCTCTCCCCTTAGCATGAAGGACTAGATCTGACACAGATGCCTCCACCCAGCCAGATGGATCACACCTACCCCGTGCCCTGGTAGAGACAATTTTTTTTCCTGAAGGCCAGATTGACATTTTAATACATAGTGCCAGGAGGCATGGGAAGGGGCGATCTCTTCAGGACGACTTTACACTGAACGTGAGTTTGCCACTGTGAGTTGGTTGGGCTTCAAGGGGAAAGACAGAGGGGATTTACTAGAGTGCAAACTAATCCCCTTATCAAAGTCCTGGTGTAGAACCCCCCTGCACTTGCACCCCTTCACATCTCCCTCACTCTGTAAATATGTTTCAGAGTTTATTTTAAATGTAAACCAAGCTTCTTTCCCCTCTTCTAAAGTCTCTCTTTGTTTATCAGAACATGATTTACCTTTTCTTTTACTTTTATGGGAGGTTTGGATTTCTGTGTATGTCAGCAGTGTACAGAACAGACATCTGAGTGGGTGAAGTAGAATTTTGATTTGCTGGAGGAGAGTACATTATTGGTAAATTCAACTGATTAAATCTGCCTTGGAGAGGACTTCTTTTGTTTCCATCATCAAGTCAGACATTATATCCTGTCAAACATCCCAAGGGGCACTTTTGCTCCAGGCACCAGAGGTAATAACTCTGCTCAGAAATTCACTGTATGCTGAAGTCTTTATCTTACAAAGCCTTTGACTCTTGTTCAAATGCAGGACACAAGTGAAACAGAGGAAAAATAGGCATTAATCTTTAGTCTTACCAGCCCTGTGATATCCCTGTTTCTTCAGCACAGGCTGAGAGGCTGTTCATCTGAACTTTTTCTCCTGGTATGATCCTGTGGCTGAGAGTGGTGTTGCACAAGGAAATTTTCAGCTTTGGACACGATGTCACAGCATTGCAAATATCAGCTGGCAGTGTCCCATCACTACTATGATTGCTTTGTCACCTTCCAGTCCTCAGAATAACTATAATGCTTGTTATTAAAAGAGGGACGGGTCCTCCTTCTTGCCTTTAACTCCTTGCCTGGTGGTTTATGTGATGGAGAGGTGGCCTCTCCCTCTCCGGCACCCTGGCATTGCTCCTGGTCCATGGGCTCAGCATGGTGCTCATTGCCCTTGCACAAAGAAGACCACGGTCAGATCCCCTGCCCCAGTGTCTCTGCTTCATCAACACCACTGCTCCCTCCAACACTAACACCGTGCAGGTCACTTGTTGCTGGCTTAAACATGCTCAGCTCTGGTGGCACTTGTGGAAAGGCACCTGGTCATGTCTGCAGCACGTCCGTTCCTTCCCTGGGGGTTTTCATTTGATGAAAGTCTCCTTCTTTAATAAAAGTCAGTGAGACCTGTAGTGCAGGAAATTACCTCAGATAACAGCATTTTACAGCATGCAGTCAGTTTTGGACTGTACTAGTGCCATCACTGCAACACTAGCCTATGGCAAAACAAGCTGTGTCCGCAAGGGCAGTTTTCAACCAGAGCCCTCAACCTGGAGAGGAGCCTGGTGCAAGTTGGAGCATTACCCCTGCTGCTTCTTCAAATATCCCTGTAACCCTTCTGCTCTTGACAGAGGTTTGGTGATCAGATACAACATTTAGAGACTGATTTTTGACCTTCTTTCAGGATCAAATAATGACCCACTGTTGGTATGTCCGAATGAAGCTCACAGAAGCTTGTGCAGGGCATGTCTGGTGTGAGCTGACTAAAGAAATGTACTGCTTAATGAGTTCCACAAAGCAGAGAGAGACTCGTTGAACAGCCAGCTATTTATGAATAAATATATCTGTTCAGAGGGGGAATCACATAAAACAATGGGCTGGCAGTGGCTGGCAATTTAAAATGCAGCAAGCAGACTGTTGCTCACATTAGTAACCTACGAGACACGTCGCTTAAATAGCACAATCAGCCCCAACCAGCTCCTTGGGAATTACTGAACAATTTATGGCCTGCTTTGTTTTTAGAGAAACTTGCTTTTAAGACTCTTTTGTATCTGTTTTCTTTATTTACGTAATCTTGATAACTTTAAGTGACTATGGTTTCCTTTAAACCATATGCTTTTAATTTGCAGAAAGTCACATATAGTCAACTCTTAATATTGTTTACTTTGAGCTCCTGGTAGGGTAATAATATTTATCAGTCCAGTACTATGCAATTTGTTTAATTATTTTTATAATTTCTTTTCATCTCTCATGTGCATCAGATTCCTGTCACCACTACATTTGGAGCTAAACTGTATGCATTTCCTGTGCCTTGTCCTAATCATTTGGTGCTTATATCATCCCCCTAATTTTGCAAATACCATCTGTTGTACCACAGACATTGTAAAGATGGGCTGTGTTTATATTTTCTAACAAAGAGCTATATGGAAAATGGAGGTAAGATCTTATATTTGAGGTAAGGAGTGGACTTTTGAGAAGAAATTCAGTAGATCCTCATCTGGCCTCAGCTGCAAGTGGATGTAGGTCTGTTAAATGCAATGAAAGGTTCTAATTTAGACCAACTTGGCTTGAACCCGAGTACGATCATAAAGCAGAATAAATACAAAACTCATAAAGGTGTAACAGAAAAGCTAGTTTTCCTTCTTTGTAGTCAAAGAAGACATTGTCACTTAGAGGATACTAACCTATTCTTAAAACATCTCGCGCAAAGTTTCTGTTTCTAGTCCAGACTGGAACAAATACGATCTCAGAAAGACTAGGAAGAAAACTGGCTTTTAACTATGCAGCTAAAATATGGCCTTGAATAGCATGAGTAGCTGAGCTGTGATGGCCAGTGGGGAGGATGACAGCCTGCTGGAGCAGCCAGCTAAGGCACTCTGTCTGCCAAGGAACCAAAAATACAGCTGTTACTCCAGAAGAAAGTTATCAACTAGTTTGAGGTTTTGTGGGGTGTGTTCTGAAACTTGTTTATATATTTCTTTAACTGGTTCAGGACTTTTCTGGTATATTCAGCAACCAATGGGACGGCAGGCACAGTAGAGCAGTTTTTCACTTTGACTGTATTTGCCACCTTCACCTTCAGGTCCTGCCTCCTTCATTCAGTCCTCCTTTGAACATGTCTCCCTTTACTCCTGAGGTCACCATCAGTGATGTTGATCCTGCTCAGCCTTTCTCTCCATTAACCCTTCACTCACTCCATTTACATCAACTGTACCATGCTTGTGAAAGTGACTTAGCTGAGCTGAGTGATAACAACAAGGCAGGCTTCCATCTAAGTGAAATGAAAATTAAACAAAAGGTTGTTTTGGTTCTTGTTTTCAAACTTTTTTGTGACTTTTTTCCCCCAGCACCTTTTGACCGGACAGGATATTAACAGCATTAATGGAGGCTGTACTGTCTCAAAATGACAGTCCTTAAAATCAGAGATGAAGAAATGAAGTTGGAGATCTGTTGACTGGTGACTGAGAAGCAAAAGGATGCACCAGGCATTAAATCCAGTCCCTTGGTACAGTCAATCACATAATACAATTTCATTTCTAAGTGCAGCAGCCTTCATACAAGTTACAGAGTAGTAACTCTCAGCCCTCAGCATCAGAAATATTTTCTGGACTTTCTCTTCTAGTCATCAGGTTGAAAATTTATTGATGGCTAGTTTATAGTCATTCATTCTCAGGGCAACATCCTTTAGCTTCCTCAACTCCTCCATGGAAGAAACTGCAGTGCCATTTTAATTTGGTTTTTAATTATTCACATCAGAAATAATGCCGTTAAATGCTAAAGATCAGGATGAGACCTAATGTTTAGCTATGATGGGGAAAATCATTCCCAGATATCCTGCTGAGCCCATACGGTAATTTCTGTGTTTGGGTATGCTTGCAAATGTCTGATTCAGCATCAGGGAGAGACAAGGTAGTGAGGGAATAAGAAAAAACACATTACAAAAGAAATTCTCCCTCCCCTGTGCCTCTCCTCCTCTAAGTGGTGAGCTTCTTGTGCTCAGTCATTCAGGAGCGACTGGAATAATTACTAGAATGGAGTTTTTCATTCCACAGAGGCATCATTTCAGAAAGTCCCTCTGCTGCTTTCTGAGCCGTCCCCATGGTGATGCCAGCAGATGCGATGCTCTGCTGTCTCTTGCTCGTGATCACAGCTCTGTCCCAGTGCACACCATAAGCTGAGACAGAAGCTGATTTTACTGCTGATTTTAATTTCACCCTTGCTCGTGAAAGAGTGCAAGGTTTAGGATGTGCTCATTATGCCAAACTGCATGTGAACTCCAACCAAATTTTTGGAGAGAGCTTGGCCAGTACAATATCTTTGTGATTCAGGAATTTTTATATTGTCTGTCTTATTCTGCACAAAGAATGTAGCTGCTGTAAATGTTGATTCCTCAATTTCACTTTACTCAATAAACGGATGTTTAGATGTTTAATTAGGAAGCAAACCATATAATCAACCTTCTGCAGACGTAGCTACACAGTGTAATCAGTCTCGTTCAGCTTCTTTGCATGCTGCTGGAGTACCCGCAACTGCTGAATTTATCAACAATGTTGTGGTTCGAATGGCAATTTGCCCAAGGATTTCTCAATTAATAAATATGAAGCAGCAGGCAGTCCAGGCACTGCACAGGCTACACTGCACATCTAACATAGTGATTTCTCTCTACTTTTGTCTGGAAACCACCTCCAAAGAAATCAGGCAGAAACACAAGTGACTATAATAACAAACTACATTCAGCTTTCTGTGTTTAATTTTTTTTGCATTATTCACTTTTCAGATTCCCACAAAGTGCTTGTCTGAGCAGTGGAATTTATGCCAGCTGTCATTCAAGGCATTCTTGGTGAATGGTCCTGAGCCCACCTCCCAGACAGGTGGAGTTAGGGAAAGCAGAAGGGTGTACAGCAGATGTCAGAGGTGCAGCAGAAATACAGAGGTGCCCCTGCCAAACACAGCTCACAGTCCCACAGCTCTTAGAATAATCAGTAAAGAGAGTTAAGTCTGGGCCAAAGCGGTTCTGGCTGTGAGCAGGATTCTTGGAAGGTTGGTGGACTGGAGAATTCAGGAATGGAGGAGCATTCCTGCATGCTCCAGGTGGAAATTTCTGCTCCTGGTGCTCCTCATGTAAGCATGGGAGGAAGGGGTTGAATTCAGAGGGTGAACTGGACTGTCTTATGAATAAATCTCTCCTTCTCCACCATCAGCAAAAGGAATCAAGGAATATCAGCCTCTAGGAGTGCCCGTGGTGGGTCTCTGCAAGCCCCTGGCAAGAGTCTCCAAACTTTCAATCTGTGAGTGTCCAGATATTTTCCAGAGAGGGTGCAGACCCTCTGGCAGTGGGTCAGAGTGGGGGACCCCCATGCTCAGGGCCACAGGGTCACCAATATCTAAACCCCTGGGTCCTGCTAAGGTCTAAAGCTGCAAAAGGTGTGTTATTGCCATGGGCAGCCCCATCTCTTTTGCTTGCACTCTGCAGTGGCAGACTGGCTGAAACTTCTCTCTTCTGACGAAGGCAGCTGTTTATGAATATAATTTCTTCTCAGTCCATCCCAATCTACTTGGGTCCCAGGCCAGGGAGATTGTTGCAGAACTCCCTCTCCCTTGTTACTTACAGTTAATATGGAGCTGCGCATCTGTCAAAATGATGCATCAGGAGTGCCTTCAGAGACATTTTCTTATTATTTTGGTTTTGGCAGCCCTCAGTCCCTTCATGCTGGAATCATTTTAGCCACCGACACACTAATCTTTTTTGACACTTCGACTTCTTTATTGAATTCAAGCTGCAGTGAAACATGAAGTACCCCCCACGCTGCCACAACAGCCTGTTCAGAGGTGTTTGCCCTCTGTCCTGGAGGAGGCAGAGTTGCTGGATCCCTGAGTGGGAATGTCTCTTCATCCAGGCTTCATGGATCCATAAGAAAACATGGCAAACAGTGGGTGAACAAACTGGGACAAACTCCTGTGGCTCTTAGTCACCCAAGAGATTTTTAGTGCAGGAGAACTAAAGGCAATAGATGAAGCAAAGGGCTCAGACAAGCCGTGCAACTCTGGCAGTTGAGAAACTGACTGCACAAAGGCAGGTCCAGAGTAACCACTCACATGTGCTCTCACTGATCATGGCAACTGAGCGATAATTCAGCCTTTCTGATACTGCTCTGAGAGATCTAGGTCACGTCTAGGTCACGTTATTGTCCATTTTTTGCACATTAGGAACACTCATGTAGGCTGTTACCAGAACTCCCCTGATGTGCAGCAGGGCTTTTAGGTGTCATTAAAGTGCTCATGGGCCTGTGTAGTTATGGAACACAGAAAGATTAAATAAGTTTACAAGTTCTATGGAAGAAAATGTTGGAGACTGACTTTAAAAGCAGGCAAAGTACACACGGAAAAGTGTGCATTGAATTAGATGGCCAGGGCAATGTCTGAGCACTCATAATGACACAAGTGTTCCAGCCAGATGATGTTCAAGCTGTGTAATAAGCGAATAAATCAGAAATTAAGATTTAGAGATTGATAGATTTTTCTAAGTCCAGAAAGATCCATATTATTTTATTATCTTACTAACACTGACCCACACTGAACAAAATACATAGTGTTTAGCCGAAACATGATTTCCCAAATAGTGTTTGAACATCATTTGCAGCATAATAATTGAAAAGTCCCAAGGTCCAATTCCCCACTGCTAAGTAATTACTGATGCCTGTGTAATACACTATTGATTTGCCTGTGTTTTCCTACACTCATTTTGCACAAGTGCTAATGACTTACAAAACATAAAACATTGGAGAAACAGCCCCAAAATCTTAACAAGAGTCAATCACAGTTCAAAGGTCCTTAATTCCCTCATCTCCATATTTATTTGCAGTGTGTGTTCCTCACCAGCCGCATGGAAGTGAATGTGACCTGACTGTGGAAATGTTCCATATTTAAAGCCTTTTACCTGCAAATGTAACCCCACTCCCTTCCTTTCTGCCTTATGCACTACCTACTGTGGGTAGTTTTCCTACTGGTTTTGTGGACCATGGCAGAAGGAATATGCAATTGCTGCTGCTCCAGAGATGAGGAATTCAGTGATTCTTTTCGACCTCACAGACCTTTTAAGGATCCCAGTGGTCCTGTCAATCAATGCCTACTTTTAATGAGCCCAATTAGTTATATCTCTCCAGTGAGGGATTATGAGGATTTGAAAAGGGTTAATTTGCAATGGTTCTTGTGGTGGTCATTGCTACCTGCAACACTAATGAAGATTTATTAAATTAACAACACATTCAGCAATCCAAAATTCTCACATACAGTTAACTAGGGTTGGATTCTCTACATGCATCAGCTCAATGAGCTTCTTATATCCTATTTGTGCAGAATTGATTAGCTGTAGTCCTGGAATATTCATCCAGAACTTTGCTGTCTCTATTTATAGTCTGTTTTGTTTCTCATAAGATCTTTAAAAAACTCAATGGAGTGCTGCCTGGTTTTAAACTAGAGACTGCCACAAAAAGTTTTTTCTCAGGATATTGTAGAGTCCTCAGAGTAGGCAAGGTTGCTGCAGAAAACTTTTGGGGTCTGAATGGGATATTGTTTTAATTTTTTAACATTTCCCCCCCACACCTTTAAGCCTCAAAATGCATAAGACAATAGTCAACACCTTCAACAAAATCACTCAGGCATTAAGACAAGAAATGTCACCATAATACTTCAGGGAGGAATGAATATTCATGTAACTAAACAACCCATTAATTACATCTTTTGCTCACATTTTATCACCTTAAAAATATAGCTCAATCAAGGATGCCTAAGTATTTACATGATATTCAAGGTTAGCTTCAAGGGAAATGTTCAGGCCAGATGTGTGATCTGGACTAGATATCTAGTAGGTATTTAAGAATCTGTCATCATTCAGCACAGAGGATTTAAAACACCTGACGTAATACTTTTGGACTTTTTATCTCCAGCTGCAAATGGATGAGAGGTCATCTGGTTCTGCTGAGACGCAGTAGGTGTCAGGGTATTTTGGAAGTTTTTGGGAACAATTCTCCAATTTATTGGCAATTTTCCTTCTGTCCTGGGCAAGCTACTGTCTCTATTCAGCCAGAGGTGGATTAGAGTTGTGTAAATAAATTTAAACTGTTTTGTGTGGCTGTGGCAGTACGGGCTCTCCTCACAGGGTGCCTGCTGGAAAGGAGACTCTTCCAACATCTATCCAACTAAGGTATTTCCATGCTTCTCGCATTACTGGCATTACATCCAAGCATAAATCTTAATGTATTTTCCACCTGGAGTAGTGGGTAGGTTTTCAGTAAGTAAAACCCCCATCCCTGAAATTATGGTTATAAGTGTCTGATTTACAAAATACAAACTTGACTGTGTATTGGTTCTATTGCTAGGGACATGCTCTTAATCTCCTTTGTCCTCAGTACTCCTTCCTATAAAAAGGGGGAATAATTAAACCTCTTTCCTGGCTGCTATATGGACAAGTACATGAAAGATCATGAGGCTTCTCAGTTACTATTACAATGGATGCCATACAAATAACTGAGACAGACACCGGGTTACTCTACCATGCCACTTTATGCAAACCATGACAACAATGCTTAGCTGCGGGTTAAGATAGCTCTGGTGTCCCATTAGATGGGTACCCTGCTGCCTTTCATTTATAGGAATGAGGAGCTGTACTCCTGTTTCAGGTCTGACTTGCTGAACCTGCTCTCTGCCCCTGCGCCCCCCTCCCCTGATGCTTAGTCTGGATAATTGCTTCACAGATGAAACCAAACGGTCTCAGAAGAGTGAGGCAGCAAGGTGGCAACTTTGCAAATGCAGCATGGCAATGTATGACTCTGGGAAGAGCAGAAGGAGACATTTGAAAATCATGGTGGCAATTGCTGATGATACTGAAATTTCCTCTTACACACAAGTGGAAATGCTAGCTGGGCAAAAAGAGATCATCAGTCTTCAATTAAAATCACTGACAATATTCAAGTTTTTCTGGCCGTGAGTGTCACCAAACACGTAGTAAGTCCCACATCCCCTCTCCTCCCCTTCGCACTGGAGCCTTTCGCTACCCCTGCTCTCAAATAATGATTTGGGGGACAAGACATTGACCTGGCACGTGGCATTGGGCTGAGTGTTGGCTCCCACGGAGACCTCATGCTGAGGCCTGAAGCAGTTACATCCATCTACAACCACAAGTGCATTCAGGCACCTCAGTTCTGCTTGAGGAAGTAAGTCCCACTGATGTCACTTTGCTGATGGTGTTTTATTTGTTATCGCTGGGAATTACCTTACCGAGGGTAAGGCTTTAAACAGGTTTGGTGGATATGAAATTCTGTTGCTTGGTGCTTAGTCTTCTAATGGGAATAATAATATTGTCACACCTCGCTGGACTGTTGTAAGACATGTACATTAAAGATTATGAGATGTTCACATGCTATTGTTATGAGGGCCATGAAAGCACTGAGAGAGAGATTAAGTGATACCAGCGTGAGCAAGAGAACAGATATAGCCTTGAGTGATTGCTTTTTTTGTCTTGCAATAATGTACACAATCAGTGCTGATCAAATAACGAAGATTGTGGAAGCTGCCCTGTAATTAGATGTTTTTACAGTGCAATTCTGATATGACGGATTGGTCCAAAGCCAGATTCTTTGATTAGCACATAAAGGACAAGGCTCGGTGTTCAAGACCTTATGCTGCTTCCAGCCGCCTGTGTGGCTGTCATTGAGTCATTCAGGCCTCTGTGTGCCAGCAAGATCTCACAAGTGATCAGTGAGGGTGAAAATACTGAAGGCAACTATTGCAGAATAAACTCTATGGAGGGGACACAATCCCACCTATAGCTGGTTTGTTAATGCTTGTTTTTTGGTATCAGAGTGGGATGACACAGAGCAGTGTGAATTGTGACTAGGCTGACATATGGAGGGATATTTTCCAAGTCTCAGCCTCCAAACCTGAGACTTGACAAGCTTTCTTTCCACTCAGAGACAGTATCAGGATCCCAGAAAAACAGCAGAAAAAACTTCCTCTCGTTGCTTATTATCTACAATTAAACTGCTGTCAAATTCCTGTGCAAGGGAGAGTGTTTGTGCAACCCATAGGTTCTGTTTTTTGTAGAAGAAAGTAACCAAATAAAACCTGACCTTGTCAGTGGTTGGAAAGCTGTATGAAAGAGATTCGGAGTAGCCTCATCTCCCCTTGCTGGTGTTTGGTGGTTATTGCAGCCCTGTCTTTGTTTCTGCGGTCAGACTTTGCACTGCATTTCAGTGGCAGGTTTGCAGCATTTTCGAAATATTGCCAGAGAAATAATTGCACTTTCTCTGTGTGTGTTTATGAACCTAGAATCGAGCTTAATTCTTTAAATGAGGTTTAACTAAACAAATGGATTTTTTTCTTTTCTGAAAGGCCTTCATTCATACCTAGCACCAGTACTCAGACTTACTGCAAAGGGATGTTTTAAGCGGCTCCAGCATAGCCATGGTTATTAAAGGGAATATCTCATTTAAAGAAAGAAAATTTTTAAAACCACTTGAACCAAAGTAGACTTACAAAACCACTGATTTAAAAATCAAAAAAAAGGCCTTAGCTTTTGCAGTCAAGGATTGCATGACATATGATCCTGGGAGTGTGAGGAGAGAGTCTACTCTAAAGCCCCAGTGTGATGGTTCAGGAGGTAATTTTCAGGCCTGTGTTCCTCAGAGGGTGTCAAACATTGGAACACAGAGGTTGACTGGAGATGGTTCTGTGCAACCTGCTCTCGATGACTGTGCTTTCAGCAGGAGGGTTGGACAAGACGGTATCCAGAGGTATCTGGTAACTTGAGACATTCTGTGGTTCTGTGGGGTAAACACGTAACCCAGTGACAGCAAAGCAGGTGTCCAGGTCCTTTCCTTCTGTGTTTATTTTTAAGATTGCTCTTTATGAACAAACACACTTTTATTCCCCTCCTGTATTGATCCCCAAGTTATACATCACCTGCAACTCAAGCTTGCAGGAGTAAGTGAGCAGGGACAAGGGTGGACCATTGTTGTGAAGCTTAAGAGCAGCCAGGATTAATGCTCTTTTTAAAAATTCTTCATCAGTGTTGTGCTATCTAGGACAGGAAGGTGCAATTCCTCACCTAAAAACATAGGAGAAGAGGTAACTTAAAGCTTGTTCTCCAGCAAAGGACAGTACACACAGGAATATGTGTGGGTCAGCTATTCTGATTGGCTACATTTCGCTTTACTCCTCTTTTCCCTGTGGTCTTCTTTTCCTCAGTTTGAAGGTTTTATTCACAGAGGGAGAAGCCTTCATGGTGCCTGTTCCCACATACTTCAGGTAAGGGTTGTTTTGGAAACAGAAGAGATTTACCTTTTCCAAAAATCGCTCTCCCATGTACTGTCTATCCAGAATCGTGAAGATATGTGAAGTCAGAGCTGTGCTGGGATGCTGTGCTGAGCGATGGCCAGCATCCTCGGCATGGTGCACAGCTCCTGTCTGACACACACCGATCCCTGAGCCTGTTCAGAGCCACATCCATAGTTGTCAATGTATGAGGCTTGGAACTTCTACACGTAGTAGGTTTTTTTCCTATTTATCTTTAAATAAGCTTTGAAAACGAATTTCCTCACCTTAAATTATTTCTTGGCACAAGATCCATGTTTCTGGCTCTACTGGTTAAAGAGCCATGGCTGGATTTACTGCCCTCTCTGACTTTAACCTGCTGTCCAAGGCTACAGTGATTGAACACTGGCTTGCAAACCCAGCTCCTATATTTTTTTGTACCAGATAACTTTTGCCGGTGGTATTTCCCTAATGGCCTGGGAACATGCACCATTTTTTTCCAGTGAAATAATCACCCATTTATGTATTTGTCTTGAGATACAGCATGATCTGACATTGCATTTAACCTACAGCAAGATATTTAGTTTGTTGAATGGGTGCTAAGAGGGGACAAACGTATGCTGCACAGTTCATAATAAACAGTCATTTACCAGGTGAAATACTGCTCATGCAGGAAATAAAGCAGGATCGAAACAATGGCATTTTCAGTCCCTTTCTCTTTTTTCTGGTGCATAAACCTTTCACAAAACAATCTACACAAATAAACTTGATATACCAGACTAACCTTATAATTAACAAATCAGTACAAGGCACCACTTCAGCAGGACCAATAAATACATATTTTTTCTGTGCTGTTTGGGGAACACCCCAGAAGCAAATGACAGAGTTTAAACATAGTTATGCAGTGATAAAAGGCAGGATCCCACGTGGATAAGTGCAGCCATGGTAGCTTTGCCTCATCTCACTGGGTTCAGGATAACAGCCAGGGCTGCAGCTTATCCTGATCAACTGAGTACACACCCACAGTATGCACAGAAATCTAAAAATCTGTACCAGTGTGTTCTCATGGGACAATCAGGAGTGTGGCTACCAGTCACACCTTCCTCTGTAACATCCCCTTGCAACCCTTTCTGAGACTAATGTCCTAGATGCTGTGGAGCTTCCCAGGCTCCTCATGGGAATGGTAATCTGAGTTAACCATAGTGGAGGGTACTCAGAATCATGCAGAATTAGGATTCCCAAGTGTGATTCAAAAGCCACTGAAATCACCAGAATATTTCTGTTCGTGTCGGTGGAGAGGCTGTTGGATTGAAATCTCCCACTAATGTAATTATTCTCTGCTAAGGGAGGAAAATGGAAAAGTGAAGATGACATTTTGTGCATCAAGGTCACACATCAGCCAGCTCTCAGCATCTTAAATGGCTTTGTACAGAAATTTTACTCTTTTCCACATATAAACATATGTGAAGCACATCACAGCATGGCCTCCCTCCTGCCACTCAAGGTGTGTTTTGATCGAGAGTCGAGAGAAGATGCTCTGCACGTCTGGCAGAGGGGCCATCAGGGCACATGGGGGAAGAGCGTCACATCTGACCTGAGCAGAATTAGGGGCAGAGGAAGCATCAGAAAATCTATATCACTGTCTAGCTTCATGTTTGTACTCTGAATAACAGCACGGTAGATCAGTTTAAGTCAGGTTAGTTCAAATAAAATTGGATAGACTGGTTCTTGAAAAACAAACAAAACATACAAAAAACTGTACCTGGTTCAAAACTTTCTATCCAGGGAAGTTTTGGAGAGAAAGTAAAGTTCCCTCAAACTTTTCAGGAGAGCAACTTGCTTGGCTATACTAACTCCATTTATTGATTACATGAATTATTCAGTTCCTAAAAAGTCAATCCTCTCTGCTCTCCCCAACCCTAATTATGGACAGAAGTCAAGGTGAATCTTTCCATTAACTTCCATGATCTTTGGATCAAACACTGAAACGCGATCATGACAGTCGGGCATTGATAATGAATCCGGGCACAGTGAGGTTATCTCTGGCCCAGGTATCCTAATACCAGGGTAAAACCAGGGCAATGAGACACAGAGCTGACACTTACTCCACAATGAATTTGTCTGGAGCAGTTGTAAATACAGTGAAGCCAGACACTGCAGACATGAGCTTGGAAATGTCTGTTTTATGGTCTTAAGGGACATTTGTACCTTGAAGAAAATGGCTTCTGTAACCAAACAGCAGCCTGTTAATTGTATCACATTATCACTTGATAATGGAGCGATTTAAAAGTGTGACTACAGCAAACAGGAATTTCTATTTTGCACTTAAAAAGCCCTACCTTTGTCTAGGGCATCAGGACTTTTCCGTGTCACATTCCATTTCCGTTTCTTATTAAGAGCAAAATTGATTTGATGTGCCAGGGGCTTTCCATTTGCATTTCAATTACAGATTCCAGTGGCTTCTTAGGCTTTTCAGGCTTTTAAAGAACTAGTATTTCCTATAAAATATTCTAAAGAAAAAGGGGCTGAGGTGGAATGAAGTTCATTAAAAAAGAAGCTTATCACAATGACTGCCATCCCCACAGTTAAATTCATTGGTGATTGCTTATGTTTCCGTTGTTTATTAAATAAGAAAAAATCCTCACCAAGAGCTAAAAAACACTATATGTGAACAGATGACTTGTAGGATTTTGTGTGTCCTAAAGTCTTTGTTCACCCCAACTTATCAGGGAGGTGATGAAGACCCTGGAGGCTGCATGAAAAAGGGTAGAGAAGTTGATAAAGGCAATGAGAGTCCAGCTGGGGATGTGGGAGTTTGGGGTCACAGCACTGTAGAGGCAACCAGGGAGCCAGAAAAGCTTCCTTCAAGTGCAGATACCCAGAGCCGCACCTTAGCTGGAATTTCCAGGAACAGGGATGCAAAACTGAGGTAGAAATTCTGGCACCTGAGATCTCTGTCTCAATTGCATTTATAAGATTTCAAAAGAAAATGTTGTGATGATTCTGAAAACAATTAAAAAACTCTTCCTGCCCACTCCAGCCCCCATCTCTCTTACACTGAGCACATCTTCATTCTGGGTAGAAACTACATATGTGAATCTCAAATCAGAGATGTTTCTCCACATCTTTCTGTGCCAAGGGGAGGGGACCTTCACTCACAAAGAAAAAGCTAAAGATGGGACAATACCACATTTTATCTCTCTGTCTTTAAGGAACTGAACACAGACTTAGCAACCAGTTTCTTCTCTCCAGAAGGGATCTCTTTACCCAGATTGGTTTTGGTGGCTTTGGTTTTGGTTTTGGGGTTTTTTCTTTTGTTTGTTTGGTTGGTTGGTTTTTTGTTTTGGATTTTTTTTTTCAATACGTGCTGTAGATTGTGCGCTGTGGGGACTCCTGGCAATGCTGCCATCACTTTCCTTCATGCCACACACTTTCACAGACATTTCCTTGTGGACCAGTTCTCCTTGCTCCCACTCTGGCTCCTCTGGCAAAGGAAATACAGCAGATACAGCCTCCTGCGAAGCCGGAAAAGATTTCCATCCAGTCTGTAATTCACTCTGCTGTTTCCACATACTGCACATGCCCTTTCCTGCTGCTGGAAAGGAAATGAAATAATTACACTGTCTGCAAGAAACATGCTTGATGGCTTACATTTATGATAAAATTATGGAGTTGTTGCAATGAAATATTCCATCAATACATTAAAACAAAACAGAATCAGTGTGGCAGTAAAAATCTCTTATTGCCCCTGTTTCATCCCTAGTTTTCTTTTGTTGGGTTTATTTAGTGTCTTTATTAAAATATTTCTATTGTAATACTGGTTTTAGTGCTATATTGTTTTTACAATGGTATTATTTTTATTGTAACATCACCTCCTATTTAATATGTCTTTCCATTAGAAGTGAATTGCTGCTAAAATGGAATTGGTGTTGTAGTGGATGTAATACCTTTGTAGGAAGTTTTAAGAGCCATTACAACTACATAATTACAAAAGAAAAGCCAGGAAATTGCATGAGGAAAGGGAAACTACTAACAAAGTAGGAATTGTTTGTCATAAAGACAAGCAAGATGAAGTAGTCTGGTGAACTGCAACTAAGGAATAACATCTCAGAGAGGAAACATAAGAGAGAGATACCAACAGAGCCTGGGCTGGAGATCATTCTCTCTTCTTGATTCTTCAAATCAAACTCAGAAGAGTAAGACAGAGCAATAGTTGCCTCATCATTGACCATCATGAAGTGCCCACCCAGACTCTTATTTCCTGGTGATGGTGTGGAAATGTAAAAACTGTCTTTTGTCTGGTGACCAAGGGGTTTGGGGAAGGGACTGAGCTCACTCACCTCTTTCACTTCTACTGCTACTGATGTCCTATTGCGTGTGCCCCTCTTGGAAGCTCTTTGGATGGCTCTTCATCCTCCCTGGATCTTGATCTGCTCATTCAAGCTGAATTTCAATTATCTTTAACGGAAGCATCCAAGGTTACACTGAGGTATCCTCAGCATGGAAACAGGCTGGTGTGAATCTGAGGAGATGAGCTCCATGTGTTCCCCTGTGGAAACGTGGAGAACACTAATCTGACAGTACAGATGTACAAAAAAAGGGAGCGCTCATCCAAAAAGCCGGGTTAAGTTTTCTGAAGTACCTTTAGCTATGGATTTAGATACCTAATCTAAGGCACTCATATGCAACAGTAGCTTCTTCTATCAAATGTGCCATGCTTTAGTGGAATAATAAAATGGATCGATGGCCTTAAAAGTTCTGCTTTTAAGGCATGGATACATTTTATTTTTCATGTGACATTTTGAGGGAGGAATAAAATCCCTTATGTTCACAGAGTTTTCTTTTGTATCATTGAAACATATGGTAGCAGATTTATGGCAGTTTATCAGAAGATTTGTATATATGTGGATACAAACTAAATATGCATGTAAAACTGTAGTTGGCTCTTTTGCACACTAGCTGAAATTTATCTCAGGGTGGATCTGCAATTTCTAGTGTGAATTACAGTTTGAATTCTGAGTAACAGGACTCATTGTGTTGGTTAGACGTCATATCTAAGGATAATACATTTTAATCTCAGCATCTCTCTGGGGTGGAGCAAATGAAAACAAAACAAAACAAAACAAAACAAAACAAAACAAAACAAAACACAACCCCCCCCCCAAAAAAAAAAACAAAAAAACCCCTGAGATTTTTTAATTGTATT